>JAUPFP010000011.1:5105627-5178127 GCA_036925085.1 Brachycybe producta | reverse complement strand
TACATGTACAAGTCCAGCTCCTGTCCCCACCACGTCTAGAACAGCGAAGCACCTCCTTACCGGGTTGACGACCAGCAACACCGGATAGTCTGTACTGCCAAATGCCAGCACATATCGCATGGCAAATGACGGCAACGACGGCGTCCACGGAACTGGGAGTGGCTCTCCCAGACGATAGTATCCGTGGTATTGGTACCCCTCCATTCCCGGCTGGTCCTGCCACAGACCAAGCCGGTTATTCAGAAAGACCTCTCCTTCTGAATACGGAGGCTCCGCACCAAAGTGTCGACCCTCGCCCTCGGGCTCAGGAGACTTGGCTCTTTCTTCCGGTCCTAGGGCCGCAAAGACCCCATCATCGGGACCCGGAGAGAAGGGTGTCCTTCCTACGGAAGGCACGGGACCACGTTTGGCGGGAACGTCACTTTTCCCCGCCGGGCTGCCCCCACCGCTAGGTAACGGTGAGCTGACCCGGTGGAGAGTTCCCACCGACCGGACTAACAAGTTCGGTACCGCCACCACCTTCGGGGAGGATGACGGTATACCGAGAACAACGTCTCGCATTGACCGATCATCCATCTGCGCCGTCCTACTATGACGGGTATGGTGCGGTTGGTTCCCGGCCGACACGGCCGCACCGTGTCGGGACTCCTCCTCCTCGGTCCCGATACTTCCACCACCACCAGTCCCCTGGGACACACGGGTGGAAGCTTTCGGACCTCCCTTCTTCTCATGACGGGCCTTCTTGCCCTTCTTTTTCTTTTTCTTTTTCTTCTTGTCATGAGAAGAAGGTTCACCGCGCTGTGAGCTGGACGCACCGAAGCTCACAGACTTACCGGGCCGGTCAGTCTTAGGAGGGTGGTTAGTCCCCTTCGATTGACCGGACTTACTAGTCGCAGACTTTCTAGCCGAAGCTGTACTAGTCTTTGAACTAGCTCCCGTAGCCGAACCGACGGTCGAGGATGCTCGTGTCGCCACGAAGCGTCCCTTTCCGTCCCGGGGAAGATCTCTCTTCTCCGGGGTTCTCTCTCTTCTCAATGACCGCTTGACACACCCAAAAGCAATAAAAGAATACTGCCAAAGGGCAGGAAAAGGAAATTCCCCTTTGGGGACTTACTTCTTGTTTTGTAGCATCCAATTTGCCTGAGTCTTTGCCGTTCTTTCGGTGAAAAGCACGTTTTCTTGTAAAAATAGCGGCAAACGACCGTCTATGTTTCAATTTGAAAACAAGACGGCGCTTAGCCGCTAATTTCACCTTAGAGACGACTAACAGCGGCGGCTTGGCGGCTAAAACATCATTAGCCGCCTCCATTGCTGTTACCATAGAGATTCTACCGTCGTCTGCCACAATAGGAGCAGATACACGGCATGAATCTTTATGGAAAGACTCAGGAGAGAGATCTTTAGGGGAAATCACTGCTGCAGACCCCTCTTCGAGTTTGCAGCTGGGAATTGTGGATTTCTCCACCCAGCTCCCCCTGAACAACCGCCATCTGTCCGTGACAGACAGGCGGCGCCCAGTCCAGGGGTCACTGCGCTCCCAATCTTTATTTCCCCAATTCAAGTCATCGTCCCACAACAGAGAATGACCTGCTCTCTCCCACCAGGACAGGGACTTCCAAAGTCCCTGCACCACCCTGGTGCCAATGGGAGCTCCAGAGGAAGCTTGCATAACCTCAAAGGCCCTGGGTTTCCTCGGACGGAGGTAATACCGGGGCCAAGGTGCTTCCTCTGCCTCAGAGTCAGTTGACTCCACCACCAAGCTAGGCTGGCTAGAAGGTCCTGGAGAGACATCATCCCTCCTTTCACTTCTAGCTGACCCAGACTCAGCATCACTGGTCCCTTCAGAGTTCGATGAGGTTTCAGAGCCACCTAGGCCATCTTCCTCACGAACCCCACATGTGGGAATGTACGGCTTCAAGTTATCAACATGAAACCGGTCCCGCACCTTCCGACCATACCCATCTACGAATTCTATCTCGTAGACTAGGTCGGAAACCTGCCGGACCACCGTACCCAGTTCAGCCTTGTAAGCGAAATTCCACTTCTTGGCTTGAGCGAGCTTCCCAGCCATGTCCCTTATCCAGACCTTATTACCAGGCTGGTATCGGGGTGGCTCCACCCGGCCGGCGTCATACCGACTCTTCTGTCTTCTTTGAGCGGCCGCCAAATTTTGACGAGCACGCTCTTCCACGGCTTGCTGGTCAGGCAAGTCGCGGACCGGACCGTTAGGGAGGAGATTGTCAATCCCCAACCTAGGCTCACGACCAAACAACAATTGGTACGGAGACACTTCCGTGCTCTCCTGCACCGCAGTGTTGTAGGCCCACACGGCGGGCCGCAATTTCTCCCACCAATCACGTTGCTCCTTGAGGGGATCAAGGTAACGCTTGATGGTTTCCATCACGGTCTTGTTCGTACGCTCCGTAAGCCCATTAGCTTGCGGATGGTACGCCGTCGTGAAGTGCTGCGCTATATTATAACGCTCCCGGAACTTTCGCAAAATCTTGCTACAGAACTGGGATCCACGATCCGAGATGAGAGTAGTCGGTGTGCCATACACCGACAATATCTCATCTTTCAGGAACTTGACAACACAAGCGGCCGTAGCCCTTCGTACTGCCTTTGCCACGCCGTACCGGGTGAAGTAATCCACCATAATCAGTACATATGTGACTCCACCCACGGACGCGGGAAAAGGCCCAACGAAGTCCATTCCCCAGGCATGAACCGGGTACTCAGGAACTATTGGTTGCAAGAATCCTTGAGCTCTTGCGAACTGGCGTACTCTCTGACACACTAAGCATGACTTAACATACTCCACCGTGTCACGTTTCATACCTAACCAGTAGAAACGAGTACGCATACGTTGGTAGGTCTTGTACACTCCGAAGTGACCAGCTTCGGAGCTATCGTGCAACTTCCGCAAGCAGAAGGCTTGACACGACCTCGGCACAACCAACACAGTTCTAGTGCGATCCTGGATGGATTTGATGGCATACAACAACTTGTCTGCCACCACGAACTTGAACCTTAAGTTCGAGTCGGGGTCGGTGGAGAGCTCACGCTTCACCTTGGAGCACCAACTGTCGTTGGCCTGCTCCATTACCCAATCCACCTCAGACCGGATCCGGTAAATCACCTCACCCACGTCGGCTTCGACGTGTTCAGGCAAAGAAGGATCAACAACTTCATTCACCGGATACCGACTCAAACAGTCAGCATCCTCGTGAAGTTTCCCCTTCTTGAACTGAATCTTATACCGGTACTCCTGCAACTGCATTTGCCAACGCCCCAACCTGCCTTGCAGGTTTTTGGCAGTCTGCAAATGACAGAGCGCATGGTGATCTGTTACGATCACAAAGTCCCGGTTAAAGATGTAAGGTCGGAATTTACCCACGGCAAACATGATCGCCAAGCATTCCTGCTCGGTGACACTATACCGTGTTTCCGGTCCCTTCATGAGACGGCTAGCGTAGGCCAGAACCCGAGGAGCCTTGTCCTCAGGTAACTTCTGGTATACTACGACACCTAGACCGTACCCACTAGCATCGGTGTGAATTAACACCTCACCACGTGGATCATACATGGTGAGCACCGGTGCTTCGGTTAAAAATGCCTTTAACCGTTCGAAAGCTAGACCACACTGTTCCGACCAGTCAAAGGACGCATCCTTTCTGGTCAGATCATGCAGTGGTCTTGCGATCTTCGCAAAGTCCTTGATGAACCTACGGTAGTAGCTGGCCAGTCCAAGAAAACTTCGGACGGCGGTCACCGTTGTAGGGACATCGAACTCCTCGACTGCTCTTACGAGACCCGGGTCCGGAGCAACTCCCTCGGCACTAACAATGTGACCGAGATATTTGACTTTGTCAAAACCGAAGAAACACTTCTTCGGCTGGAGTTTCAGCTCCGCCCCTCGTAACAGTCTCAGGACAGTACTCAAGCGTTCGAGAAACTGCTCAAAGGTGCTCCCAAAGACGATAATATCGTCTAGGTACACCAAGCAGCTCTCCCACTTGTGTCCCGCCAACAAGAGGTCTAACGCTCTGCATAGTGGCAGGAGCATTGCAGAGTCCGAAAGGCATTTTTCGGAACTCAAACAGACCTTGAGAGCAAATGAATGCTGTCTTCTCAATGTCTTGCTCCGCCATCCTGACCTGCCAGTAACCACTAGCAAGGTCTAGGGTTGCGAAATACTTCGCTCCAGCAAGTGAATCGAGGGCATCATCGATGCGAGGTAACGGGTACTGATCCGCCTTAGTTTGGGCATTCAGTCGCCGATAGTCCACACAAAAACGAAAGCCACCATCCTTCTTGCGAACAAGCAAGATAGGGCTCGCGTAAGGACTATGCGAAGGTTGGATTACCCCTGCATCCAACATCTTCGCTACCTCTTCTCTCTCGATTGCACGAGCCGCCGGAGCGGTTCTTCGCAAACCTTCACGCACAGGAGGTAGCCCACCGGTATCGATAGTGTGCTCGACGAGCGGGGTTTCCCCCAGCTCTGTATAATCGAACGCAAAATGATCACGGCGTTCTAGCAGGAACTCCCGAAGCTGTGCCGCCTCATAAGGCTTCAGACTAGGTCCGATTTTAAGGCACTCTTCGAGAGTGGGCTTGACTTCCGCATTGAGGATCCGGCGACCTTTCTTGGTCGCCCCTCTCAACTTAGGCGGAAGCCCCCCTGGTCGACCATCTCCATGAGTGGGGTCTCCCCCTCTCAACTTAGATGGAACGTCCAGTCCCACCACTAGGGCTGCCTCCACAGCTTGAGCTGTCGCCACACCCTCCCCTGTTTCCAGGGCAATGGATACGTCGGCGACGTTCTCAAGCCAAATGTCGTAAGAGCCTTCCTCTGTGGCTTCGGCAATTCCTGCCACCGCCAACAGACCACGGCCTCCTAAGGCTTTACGATGGGGCTCAACGAGAAGCAGCTGTCCAGGGCCAGCGTGCTCTATCAAGCTCACGGAAACTACCTTCCGCTCATGAGCTGATAACCATACGTTCTGCAACAGTCGCAGGGAACAAACTTCCCCGCTCCTAATTGGAGAACTGGTCTCGGCGAGCGTGGGTGACACGATGTCAACCCACCCATCCACCTTTTCAGGCTCCGCAGGCATACCTTCCGGGAACCCGAAAGGAGGGAGTAGCACCGGCTCCACAGAATCGTGAAGCCTCGCCGTACCGAAGTACCCTGCGCAGCCTGAACGGCCAGTGCGGCATGAAGAGCATCTGGATGTGCATTCCAGATGTCTTCCCGGAAATAAACTTTCCGGCTCACGACGTCCAACATTAACCCAAACTGGGAAGCCAGGTCAACACCTATTACGGCTTCCCCTTCACCCTCCATGAGGAGAAGATGGGTATGTATGGACCGCCCGTGGATTGACATGTCCACGTACATGACTCCTTCTATCTGGATGGAGTACCCGCTCATGCCCGTCAGGAATGAGGGGAGGTTAACCTCCTGCACCGGTAACTCCATCTCCCGTGCCACCGACATGCTCATTACCGATACTTCGGCACCGGTGTCGACGATCGACTCAACCAGCCGACCATCCATCGACACCAGAACACGCGGTGCCCCACGCAAGTAAGCACGGCTCTGTAATTCAGGAATGAGCAACCGTCGTTGCCCGACATTACTTCTCTGAGCCTCATCCGGTCGTACCGGATGCTCAGGGGCCTGGCTTCCAGTCTCCACTCCAGGAGACCCACCAGGCCTGGGCGACAGCATGGGCGCACCAACGCTCGAAGCCCTCGTAATGCCCGTACCATTCGGACCTTCCTCCCCCTCATCAGGGAAGAAAGGTGCCACCCAGCTCTCCAGCCGGGCAAGCGCAGCTTCCAGTGTGGGGCTTGGCTCCTGAAATACCCACTGGGTAATTTCTGGGTCCGCAGACCTAGCCAGAGGCACCCCTGCATCATGCAGGATACCCACATATCTGGAGACTGCCCGAAGGTACGCTCCTTCTTTACTTCGCCGGCTTTGCCGGGCACCTGAGTTTTGTAGCATTACCGGTCGACTGCAGCTCAGTTCTGCAGGGACCGGCGCCGGTTTAACGAGGGCGGGCCCTCGTTTCTGGCGACAGGTAGATAGAACATCTGTCCATCAATGACGGTGGACAGATACTCCCGGCCCTGCAGTACCACGGGTGCTAGACCCGGCAGGTACTGCACCACTGGGCTTTCGCCCGGTGGTACTCGAGCAACCTGTCCTTGGGCAACTGCCCTCGGACAGTCCTTCCTAAGGTGACCCATTTGGTTACACCGAAAGCATGGACCTGGTTGCCTACGAGTAGGACCTCCACCTCCAGCCGTTTGGCTGGAACCTGACGGGGCTGCTGTGGACTTATTTCCACCCTGGCTCTGCCGCTTCGTCTTTCTTCCCTTCTGCCCTCCGGTCTTGGCGGTAGCTCCGTCCGATTTGGACGGTGCCGCTGCCTTCGCACCCGAAGAGGTAGAAGTAGACGTAGCAGAGCTCTTGGGCTTTGCCACAGCACCAGAGACCTTGGCCGCAGCCTGGGTCCCTGGTACCGTCAAGGTACGGGCAGGTAACGCTCCCGCCGTAAGCATGTCGGCCTCGACCAACATTGCCTCGGTGGTAAAGTCCCTGACCGTCTCAGCTTTCGATCCCCAGAGAGGTCTGAGAATCTCCGGCTGCAGTTTCTTCTTGTATCGGAGGAGTCGACAAGACTCATCCTCACCAGGAGAAACTCGTTCTGCTAGCTCAACAAAACGCCAGTAGAACGCCTGGAGTGATTCCGCAGGCCCTTGCTTCATGGCTTCGAAACGGTCAAAACAGGCCTGAGCCTGATTCTTCGTCCCAAAGCGGTGAAGCATAGCCTGCCTCAACTCCGGCCAGGTCAGGTTCGGCTTGAACTCCACCAAACAGGCATAATGTGCCTCAGCCGGACCATCGAGCAGGTACGTAAAGAAACTGCACCTGGCCTCATCCGTCCAGCGCTGAGCCCGAGCTTTGGCTTCGAACTGCCGGAGAAAAGGCGTAATGTCCTCTCGTCCATCATAACGGATGAACGAGTGAACCGGGTTAAAAAACCCAAACGCCTGAATCTCCGACGGGACAGCCGGTGCAGGCGTCCACGGCGCGGTACTTACCCGCCGTGGTGCCCTGCCCCGGTTCCCCGAAGTCTCAGCATCGGATTCAGCATCCTCGGGTTCCACCAAGTGGACCCGTGGTCGCTGAACGGGCGGAGGAACTCCCCGACCGCCTCCCGTAGGAGCGGTCCGAGTTCCTCCACCGGGAGGCATCCGCCTGGCCAGAGCCGGCGGCACCTCCCTACCTGCACCTTCCCGGTGCACGGGCGACGGTGTGAACCGAGGTTGCGACCGATGGAGCCGCCCGATCCCTGGGGAAAGATGACCCTGCCATCGCAGTTCATCAATCCCCCTGGCAACCTCACGGAGCTCCTCCTCAGTCATCGACGCCAACCATGACGTCGTGTTCACTGAGGGTGGCCCCGGGGTCCCTACCACCTCTCCCGCTAAGGGACTACCTCCCCGTCCAACCGGACGGGAGGCGGTGGAGGTTAACAGGCCGGCCATAGGCCGTACGCCTGTCCCAGTTGGGGTCGGTGACCCTCCATCACCACCGTCTCCCGGTGCTCCACCGGAGGCAGTGTCCCGACGGTGCGTCCGCACCGTCACAAAGCCTCCAGCCGGGGGTTGGTCCGTAGAGACAATTTCTACGACACCTTCCTCCGTGGAGTCACCGGGCGCGTTCCCGCCAACAGCACCCTCCACAGGGTGCCGCCCCTCCGGCCGCCTACCGCGGCCGATGGTGCGGGAACGCAACTCCAATCCTTCCAACAAACTGCTTCCCCGACCAGACATCGGGAAAACAGGGTCTTGGCCGATTTCGTCCGTGCGAACACGGGCAAAACTGGCCACCACTCGTCGGAAGAAACTCTACCGTAAAATACGGTGAATTTACGGACCAAAGTCCGCAAAACACCGACAATTAACGGTAGAACCGTAAACTACCGCAGTTTCACGGACAAAGGTCCGTGTCCCACGGTCAGATTTACGGTGGAGTTCCTTCTTACCGTTTTCGACCGGTGATATACGGACAACCGTCCGTTGTTCACCGTCTAATCACGGTACAAAGCTCTTTCACCGTCCCAGAACGGAGATACACGGACAACAGTCCGCAATCTACCGTCCACCAACGGTGAAACTGACTTCTTACCGTGTTCGAACGGTGATTTACGGACAAAAGTCCGTAATCCACCGTCTACTTACGGTAAAACTTGACCGTAACCCGGTTTTACCACGGTATCACGGACAAAAGTCCGTGTCCCACGGTATAACACCGGTAAACCTGGCCGCAGACGGGTTTCCGCCGTAGTTCCACGGACAAAAGTCCGTGCCCTATGGCGTACTACCTGTCTACCGGACAAGCTACGGTTAAGTTCCCCTTTTCACCGGGTTCTACCGGTTCCGCACGGTAAATCACCGTGCCACCGGTATACTGACGGTAAAAAGACCGTTATCCCGCGTTCGGACGGTCCTGCACGGTCAACCACCGTGCCCACCGTCCTACTTACGGATAACCTAGGGCTTTCCCCGGTGACCACCGCGGTATCACAGACAACCGTCCGTGTCCCACGGTCCTTCACCGGACTACTACGCCCTAAGCCGCGATCGGCCGTAGTTCCGTGGACAAATGTCCACGCCCTACCGGCACCACATGACTCCGGTCTTACCGACCGCACAAGAGAGGCTGGTGGTAGCGCTACCCGGCGCCTCCACCAATTGTAACGACCCGACTTGGTCGCTACAATACCTACGGCAAATTTCCCTAACTTACCGTCGCTTGACCTCCTTGGGACGGGTCGAAGCGCTGGCCAGCCCTCCTCTTGTACCCGTCCGTGCCACGGGTAGCGCCGGTTGGAGGTCCTGTCCCTCGCCGGACATCGACGGACGAAAGACCGCCGAACAAGACGAGGAACCCACAGTAGATCCCCGATGGATCCTACCGCGGAACCGCGCGCGAAGCACCGGCCGACAAGCCGAAAAACACGCCGGACACAGGACGGTGAAGTACCGGTGCACCCCACCGGTAAACCCCCACCCTCCTCGCGGTAACTTCCCCACAATGTATTATTAAAGAGTAACAACAATAAAAGACACGGACACCAGTGGTTAAGAGTGAAAATAAATAGATTTATTCACCAGAATAAACAAGTAAAAACACTCACTGTAATGAGATGCAATATAGATGTATCTCCTGGCTAATCCAGCCAGGAGAGGAGGTCATTGACCTCTTGCACAAAGGCAAACAAAAGATGAGTGGTGGCCATCTTGGCCACCTGCTGATAAGATGAGAGCATCCACACTTCAAACATGCACTCAGCATGAGGGTTTACTTTCCACTGTCCAGTATACAATGGCCGCCGCCATTATATACACCCCCAGGCTGCTCCACCTGGGGGAGGACAGGGACCCTTGCTGGCCATTTTGTCGTCTGCCTGGCACTCAATTTAGCAAGTGCCTAGCAGACGACATGGGATTTAGTTCTGCACCACAAAGGAGCAGAACTGGGTCGTCACAATCCAGAGCCATCCAGCAGTGAGGACTCAAAATTTCTACAGTCTAGACATTTCTTCTGGTTCACCAAGCACTTAGCTTGTTGAACACACTCCAATTTCTACACTGTTTTACTGTTTTAATAAAACTAAATTAAAACTTTTGATGTGCGGGCACCGCACCTAAGTTTTAAACTTTTCAAGTAAAACAGCTTTCTTCTCTTGCTTTCAGGAAAGTTCAGCCATCTTGAACTTCTCCTTTGTTTGTGCATTTAAAAAGTTCAGCCATCTTGAACTTTTTGCTCTTTGTGTGTTCTTTACACACACACTCTTGATTCTTGTTTCCAAGTAAAACTAAAAGTGCGGGCACCGCGCTCTAGCTTTACTCTTCGTATTGCTTGCCTCTTCTTCAGGCAGTAGCAATACACTTTCATTTCTAATTCACTTTCCACAGTGCAATTTCGATTGGGTGGTGTACCACGCTCGAGGTTGTATTGTACATCTGCTGTTTCTTTATTGAGATTTTTGGAATTCTCATAACCTCCACGTGGTCGCCAAATACCACGTGTCGAGAGAGATCCTTCTAAAATCTGACACTCAATAGAGAACTCACGACGCTACGCCAGTTGGGAACCAAAACTCGTCACACGCCCAACTGAGAACACGATCAATACGATACAACCATCACCACACTAACGGAGTGAACGGCCACTTCGTTATACACGTCACAAGCTTAGGTAATCTATCGTTACTCAGTGTATAAGAGCACGATAGTGTCGGTTGCCGACAAGCACTAAATTACCAACGCACAGTGACATCACCGACCTACAACTTCACGAACTGAACGAGTCCCATCATACTGGAACCCGAAAGTATAGCTCAGAGTGTACTCGAGAACCCTCGGAGCTGCACACAACGACTTGGACTTCGCCGGACTCGTTCATCACCGCACATTCACATTACACAAGCCACATCATTAATCATGGCTACCTCACACGACAATACGGGGTCCCTGTCTGATCACCAGGGTTCACACGAAGATCTGTTGGAAGTACCCGTGACTACTGATGTGACACCACCGCCGCGGCCGACTGGGGCCGAGTTTGACCACCTGTCACAACAAGTGGCTGCACTCTCGACTCGTATGTCTCAGCTCATAGACGACCGATTCACACCGAATCGACCGACTACACCACGGCGGACAACACGCACACACCGACTTCGCGACGATGACTCGGACGCCTCTTCAGCCCCCTATGTTGGCTACAGAGAGCGTCACGATCGTTACGAAAGACATTACACACCGCACACACGTCGTCTACCGCGTAACCCTGACTGGCAACAACAAGGGCAGTCAGATGATCCGCGTCACAGAGATGAGCGTGCGGAAATACCGATTACGACACGTGCTGATTCTCCTCACTCGCTTGTCCGGGTTGCACGTAGCGGTCGCCGCTCGGTACCCCCGGAACAACAGCCTCACCAAGGAGCGACACAAGGCACTTCAGTTTACGCGCCACGTTTTCCACCGCAAGGGGTAGGTCTGATGCCGGCTGGAATGCCAAACGTCCAGGATGGCATCTATCGACCAACCCCCAGAGAACCCTCCGTGGAAGAGTTCAATAAGAAATACAGCGGTCGCCACCCTGCCGACTCAATCCAAAAATTCAACGGATTGACAGGTTTCCGTCCCTTCCTGGAAGAATTCGAGGAAGTGGCACACCTGTACGGTTGGAAAGACCACCACAAGGAGGAATACATCACGGGGTGTTTCACTGGGGCCGCCCGCACGTGGCTGAGTAAACTGAGGTATGAGCTTCAGGACATTCCTTGGCCAGCACTGAGAGTACAGATGGTAGATACGTTCGGGAAGCCGAACGAACTGGCCATCTTGGAGAAAAAGTATACAGAGATGCTCCAGAAGGAAGGCGAGAGTACACAAGCTTTCATCTGGGAGTTTATGATACTCGGCGACCGAGTTTACCCGCAACTTGACGATCAGCTGCGTATAAGCCAGTTGTGCCGCGCTCTACATCCCACCATACAGAATGCCGCGCACCACGCATCTACGACGTCGTTCAAGGACTTCGCAAACGCCGTCCTCAATATGGAGGTGGTCTTGCTGTCCTTGGATAAATGGCCGACGAAACCAAAACCCGCAGCTGATTCACAGTCGGGTAAAGGAGCATCGAAGACCGACCAGGAGCCGGCGGCAGCCGCCATCCCTAAAGACAAACCACACCGGTCTAGGCATGATAAAAAGCCTAGTCAGACTGCTGCCACCAATTCAAACCGACACTCTGCAGCGGACCCCCAACCAGAGACCACTCGCACGTTCGACAAGAGTAAGTCGACGTGTTATAATTGTGGCAAATTGGGGCATTTCGTCCGTGAGTGTCGGCAACCAAAGAAGAAGGTTGCAATCAAGCAGTTTGGGGAGCCGGTTACCGACTATGACATCAAAGGAGAGGTGCCTGAAACGGATATCATCACCGAAGACGGCATTGAGTTTGCTCTAATACGAGTGGCGGGACAAATCCGCCGGATTCCTCTTCCAGCAGCAGACCCAGCCGCCGGAGCATCTACTCCTGATAAACCCGACAACGACAGCTCTGACGACTCTGAGGATATACCAGTCAAGGTGCTCGACCGGGCTCCTGCACATAAATGGACCCCGGACGAGCTAATCGTTTGGCAGGATACGCTCGACGTCCTTAAACAATCCGTCAAGGAGATTGGGTGCCGTGAAAATAAAACAATAGCCATCATGGCTCCCGGAACCCAATCGCCGACGAAGGGCCACTCCTGCTGCCGAAGATTAATGACAACGGTGTATGAGCAGCTGGTAAGCAGCTGTTCACCTCAAGAAGTCGGAGACTACGATGCCAGCGACAAGAACCCACGCATCGCCGTCACGATCAACGGAAAGAGTATACGAATGCTCGCGGACACCGGAGCTACGGGCAGTGTTATCACCATTGAACTCGCGCAGGAACACAAGTTCGAAATCGAGCCTGTGTTAATCCCACCCAACATTCAGGGTGTGGGAGGCCAAAGGATCACCGTGGTGGGACGACTCGCCGCGACGGTCCAGCTGGGCCCCCACGCTGTGCGAGGGCACTTACTAGTGATTACCGGCCGGCACGAAGCCATCTTAGGCCGAGATCTAGGCCGGGCTCTGCACTTAGCTGTGTCCATGACAACAAATAAAGTATACGTGGAGGACGACCTCTTCGAGTCCACACTCCGACAAAAATGCATCGAAGCACACATCGGATGGGCTTTGGGAGAAACTTCCGTAGAGGCCCCTGGCAAATCTGCCAGCACCTCTAAGGAAAACCTCGAAACTCCACCCCGTAAGTGACGACGAAAGCAACGGCCACCCACGCTGTCAAGAAACCAAACGCGACGAAAATAAAACAATAATTCACCAGTGTTTATTTCATGACTATGGAAATAAACAACAGCAACCATCAAATATCAACAATAAAAGAGCGGGAGGAATTTGAGATGTTGTGTTGAGAAACAACTGAGGACAGTTGTCAAGAGGTGGGGGAGGGGATAAAAGGAACCCCCCAACGAATAAACAACCCCACAGCATCAACAACACCTCTAAACACTCTCAAATAACTCCCAAAACTCTACAAAATTCACACAACTTTAATTTTTGAAACACTTCTAAACTTTTCAAAATGGCCACCAATATTTACATATTGGCAACCATTTCAAACATGCAATAAACTACACCGGAACCACGTGGCCTTCACAAACAACTGTCAACCACGTGGTACACCTGAGAAAAACGCCGAAGGCCAGTCAAGGACGTTCAGAAGAAAAATCAAGAGCCATAAAAGGGTCAGCAAAAGGAAAACACCGTGCTCCCCTTTATTATGGACGGACGTCATTGACCATGCTGTTGACAGTAGAAGGATAGAAAACTTCAAAGAGACAATTGCTCTGGGGGCCAGACCAATGCACTGGGACTTCAAAGAAAAAAAACAAACAACGAAAAACTGCTGGCCATAAACAAATAAAAAAGGAAGGAAATCAGTTTTGAAGATTTTGTGGGAGCGGACACCTTCAATTAAAAGATAAAATTGAAGAACCTGTCACCCTCTCAATTAAGATTGAATTTGTGGGACACCAACTCCTGTCCCACTCCCCCTAAAAATAACAACAAACAGCAAGGTACATTAGTAACCTTGCTGACCTATTCTTTTCAAAAAGGCATTAAGGAAAAGAAGGGGAGGAAGTTAATGGGCAACTTCACACCTCGGTGTGAAATAAAATAACGGCCCTTCTCCCTCGAGATTCCTTAGTCCTTTTGTTTATCTAAAAATAATAAACAGGACCGACTTTGATAAGAATTAGATCAACACCTCTCACATCTAATGTCGGAGGGACAACCCCCACCCCCAATAAATAAAGTCGTGAAGAAACCAATTAGAGTAAGGTGTCTTATTCTAAAAGGGGCCGGCCCTTCTAACTTTTAAAATTAAAAAAAAGAAAAGTGACCAAACTTGGTCAATTACCACTCGATTTGCTCTCTTCAAAGAAGCACTCGTTTTTGTTCATCTCTTTATGCTCGATCTTCTTCAATCATCAAATCTTCAATCTACTTCTGTGCCAAGTTCCAAATTTTAATTTCGAACTTCTTCAGTTTTTGTTGTTAATCTAAAGCTTGAGTGCCACCTTCAAGCCTTTGAACTCACGTGCAGTGCATCAGACCTTCAGAACTTTTTGGACCTCTTGAAATAATAACAGAGTGATCGGGGACCGATTTCTGTTATTATTTGGAAGTAATCACCAGCAGCGGGACTTTTGAAAAAGTAAGAACTTTTAAACTCTTAAGAAAATATGCCAGGTAGAGGCTCATGGAGAGGAGGCAGAATGATGTCTGCCTCTTCTAGTGAAGATGGGACGGAGAGTGGAACGGCGGGGACCGCTGAACCCCTCTCTCAATCTACCTGCCAGCTACGAAAGGCGGGCGCCGCCAGTGCGCCAATAACAAGAAGAGAGTCGCCAAACACAATAGATAGGCGCCGCACCTCCTCCAAACCGGAGAATTTTCACCGGCGTGGGGAGAAGCGCCTAAAAGCAAGCTTTAAGCGACCTGCCAATGTCGGGCGCGAAGGGAAGCCTGCTGCTCCAAGCAGCATCGTCCCCTTCGACGTCACGACATCAAAACACTACTGGGAGGAGCGGGAAGACCGCATCGATATCAACATCATGGCATGGGGGGTTAACCAGGCATTCCGCGATAGCATCGCGCCTGGCCAACCCATTCCGGGTGGAGCTGAAGCAAGAGGGAAGCGTGGGGGAGGCGGATCTGTGCCTTCCCCCCTCGAAGACCTCCACTTGGAGCTGCAGAGGGAGGCTGCTCTTCGTCGGGCAGCCAGAGATAAGAAGGAAGGGGAGGACAATCTGGCGTACCTCCGTGCGGTTTGCGTCCGCCTTGTCGAGCTGGGCTTACCGTGTACGGCGCAACTCCCGAAGGAGGAGCTCCTGCGAATCGAGGCCCGACTCCAAGAAGCCGCCCGAGTTACGTCGTCAGCTACGTCATCATCTCCATCCTCAAACTCGCCAGCAACCCTGACAACTGGCCTCTCCACATCTCCTTCTCCACCCATGACGCCACCAGAGCCTTTCCAACACTGCTCACCGGTGCCGTCAATCACTCCGCCGCCTCCTCCTCATACACCATTATCGTCACTACCAACCTCCCGATGTGCCACGCCTCCACGCAGCGAGGCCGCCACACCAACTCCGACTCCAAAGTTACCTTCCATAGTGGTGGTCCCCCAACCTGTTCGTGTTCAGGTTCCCACTGGGGCTCGCCCCAAGGAGCCTCAACAGTCCTACAGGGGCCACCACTCTTCTCGAGACTCTTCAACGGCCACAGCCACGTCGCTCTTCGCCACGTGGTTCCCATCTTTCGCCCCAACGTCGACCCGACGGAAGAAGTCAGCAGGAACAACATGGTTCCTCTGGACGCGGCCTTCCGCCGCGTAATAACTTCGACCCAAGGGTCAGGCAAGATCTACAGGATCATCGCGACCACCGCGACCATCGCTATGAAACTCGGGGCCCACCTAATCGGGTCCCACATCGCTCTCCTCCTCCGCCACCTCCGGGCCGCCCTACTGGACGACCTACGCCTATACCTTTGATGCCGCCACCTTCCGCCGAGCGTGCCGCGTTCTTGAAAAAACAGAAGGCCATCACAAACCTTCTGCAAGACGTCATGCAACAGGGAGGTGACCCCATGGAAGCACTGGGCCGTGCACCAGGAAGTGCCAAGCCACTGGAGGCGCTGAGCAGGAAGTCAGCATCGAAGCGACTACGTCAGCGGGCCCGCGATATGGCCCGGTCCGCCTTGCGCCATGCCAGGCCTATCGCGGGCGCATCAGTTTCTCTGGAACCTGCGGCTCCAACACCAGCCCGACCAGCCGCACCGCCCACTGTACCCCATGCCGGGGCTACTCTGGGGCGGTTACCGCTGGATCGTCCGTTCCGTGCAGCCACCTCCGGCGAGAGGTTGCTCAACAATCGATGGGTCACTTGGCAGCGCGAAGTGCGCTCTGCCAACACCCTTTACGTAGGACACTTCTCTTTGGAGGAAGGGTTCCCCCGTCTGGACCTCCCTCCCCGGGAGCGATATGTCGTGGGACTCTCCCGCCTAACAAGTGTCCTCGTCACCATCGTCTTCCCAAGAAGACAGATTGTTGAAACCATCAGTTTCGCCGGAGATGCCATCGATGAAGCCACGGAAGCCCTTTTGGGAGCTTTCGTCAACTCCGTCTTTGGACTGCCAGCTGGACAGACGTTCCGCACCAGTCGTCACTACATTCCGGAACCGGATCCTCGTTACCGAATCGCCATCTTGTGGGACGCCGCTTGGGCTACACTGTACAACAAGCGGTCCTCCCGTAAGATTATCGGGGACCGGGACATCTTCAATATCTTCCACCGGGATCTACCTGACGACCAGGGACAATGGCTGTCTGCCGCATCCAGCTACCGATGAGGCCAGGTCCGGCGGGATTACCCCCCCCCCCCCCGTACGGTTCATGGACCCAGGATCCTCCCCACCCTCCGCAGCAGGGATAGCTGCGCGCCACATGTACTCATGTGGTTGCCACCCATCCGGGTGGCAGTATCGAAAAATTTATAAAAAATAAAATACATTGTAACTGTCCTGTTTCTTTAAAATTTCAATAGCGGCTCGCCACTCAGCGAGCATTAATCTTTGTTTTATGTTTTCAGCCTTTTTCAATTTTTAGGGGCGCTGACACTTCGGTGCCAGTGCCTTTCCATAACCACCTCTGTACACGGTAAGTCCTCAGCCACCCATGTCTCCCCGCTGCGTAACTTGAAAACCTTCCACCCTTGGCTGGAGTACGAGGACGTACTCCAAGCAAAGTTGGAGGGTATGTAACACCCTGTAAATCGTGATCCCGCCAAAACCATAGCCTGGGGGGTAAACAACTCTCAACCGTCCCTCCCTCCTCTCTGACTCACCTTTCTGACTCATGCCCAAGCGGCGGATTGATACATAAAGGACCATGGTCACTTGGACCTGGTTACACCTCGCAGGTGTACACAGGTCCAAGGTATAAAAGGACCATGTTCCTCTTTGTTCCTCAGTTCTTTCCTTTGCCTGTTTTTGAGATACATTCCAAATCATGGGCCTGAGGATTCACAGTTAGTATTTTACTATTCACCCTTGTATCTGTACTTCTTACAAGGAATGAATAAAAGTGTTGTAACAAGAAGTAGCGTTGTCTATGTCTTTATGTTAATAACTTCTCTTCAGAGGCCGGAGGTTTCATAGGGCAGGAGCTATACGATTCTCAGCAGCTACAACATCTTCTCTGGTCGGAATACCGATGGAGAAGATGTATATCAGCATCAACCGGAAGAGAGAGAGATGGCCGCCACTCTCCTGCATCGATTTCACCCCCATGCAGAAGAGTGCCTACAATCTATCTCCATCCAGCTCTCTCTACAGCTCGGATCTTCTCTGTGCAGGTGTCATACTGCTCAGAGAAGAAACGAAAAGTAGAAAATGTCATCTAAAGGTTGGTAATAAAATATTGGTTGATGTCAAAAGCTCACAGTATGTATATATATATGTATGTATGTATATATGTATGTATGTATATATGTATGTATGTATATATGTATGTATGTATATATGTACGTATGTATATATGTATGTATGTATATATATATGTATGTATATATATATGTATGTATATATATATGTATGTATATATATATATGTATGTATGTATATATGTATGTATATATATATATATATATATATATGAATATATATATATATGTATATAAGTATGTATATATATATGTATATAAATATGTATATATATATGTATATGTATATATATATATATGTGTATATGTGTATATGTGTATATATGTGTATATGTGTATATATATGTGTATATGTGTATATATATATGTGTATATATGTATGTATATATGTGTATATATGTATGTATATATGTATATATGTATGTATATATGTGTATATATGTATGTATGTATGTATATATGTATATATATATGTATATATGTATATATATATATGTATATATGTATATATATATGTATATATGTATATATATATGTATATATGTATATATATATGTATATATGTATATATATATGTATATATGTATATATATATATGTATATATGTATATATATATGTATATATGTATATATATATGTATATATGTATATATATATGTATATATGTATATATATATATGTATATATGTATATATATATATATGTATATATGTATATATATATATGTATATATGTATATATATATGTATATATGTATATATATATATGTATATATGTATATATATATATGTATATATGTATATATATATATGTATATATATATATATATATGTATATATGTATATATATATATGTATATATGTATATATATATATATGTATATATGTATATATATATATGTATATATGTATATATATATATGTATATATGTATATATATATATGTATATATGTATATATGTATATATATATATGTATATATGTATATATATATATGTATATATGTATATATATATATATGTATATATGTATATATGTATATATATATATATGTATATTAGGGTGGTCCTTATTTTTTAAGTTTTTAAAAGTCTTTGTCTGACCCTCCCATGTTGTTCTATTATGTATAAAATTATGTTGTGCAAAGTTATATTACAGTCAAGCAATATTTAGGGGTAGCTCAATGAATATGAAATTCTTTATTTTTTATGATTTTTCTCTATTATTGCAGGTAAAGTGAAAAATTAATAGTTATGGCTACTGCAACCAGAAAAACCAATACTTTATGGCTTATTGGGCCAGAAGAGACCTCTATCAAGGGATCAAAGTTACCCTCTAATAAACAAGTGCTCAGTGTATTTTTTATCACCACCGAACCTTAAAAAAGACAATCCGTGAAAGTTCCCGTAGTGCTGTAAAAGAAGCTGCAGTATTTTTGGAAAAAGCCTGGATTCCCATAAGACATGAACAGGATTGTGTTAAGAAGACAGAACAGCTTCATGAGAAGTGGGTCAAACTGAAAAAAAATTGTAATAGGAAAAGTGCTGTTCAGCAAAGTCATGAGAGTCAGTTTAAAGATGACCTCGATAATTTATTTGACATTGCTCATAAGGATGCCCTCACAATGATTACTATTCTAGAAGACAAGTATTTTCTACTTGCACAGAGAGAAAAAGGTTGGCTTCCTGTGATTGTTTCAGGTTTTAGGTGTTAACCAGCTTCTAGGTGTGCCTAAGTTGCAGGCAGGCACTGGGGGTGTCAGGCAACTGCTGTTGCAGATTTCCTTAAAGAATGGGATGTTGTCGATCAAGTGAAAGCTATGTGCTTCGATACCACATTTAGCAACACAGGTCACAGAAATGGAACTTGTATTCTGTTAGAGCAGAAATTGCAGAAGGATCTTCTGTACTTTTCATGTCGTCACCATATCTTAGAACTTGTTCTTGCTAGTGCATTTAATGAAGCCATGGGTTGTACCTTTTCTGGCACTGATGTAACCATATTCAAGCGATTCACGCAATTCTGGGTTAAAATAGATCAGTCATCTTACATGTCTTTACACAGCAGTGAAACTGTACAGCTTGTGATGAAAGATGAAAAAGACAATGTCATTGAATTCTGTACTAACCAGCTTAAACAAACTGACACTAAAATCAGAGATAATTACAGAGAATGTTTAGAATTAGCTATTATCTTTCTGGGAGGTACACCACCACGAGGTGTGCGATTTTTAGCCCCTGGGGCTGTACATCATGCAAGATGAATGTCCAAAGCAATATACTCACTAAAAATGTGGCTGTTTCGTAACCAGTTTACTCTCACTGCAAGAGAAAAAAAAAGGACTATGCAACATATGTGTCTTTCTTGTTTATGTCTACATCAAGGCTTGGTTCACTGCCCCACTTCCCATTACTGCAGCTTTCAATGATCAACAGCTTCTGCAAAAGCTTAGAGATTATAAAAAAATCAATCCTTCAATATCCAATGTTACTTGCAAGAAATTTGAGGGACATTTTTGGTACTTAAGTGAGGAACTAGTTGGAATGGCATTTTTTGATGACAGTGTGCCAATCAAATCAAAACAGGCAATGCTAAAATATCTTTATGAAAAGGAAGGTGCAGATCAGCCTCTGAAGAGAATCCAAAAATTCCAGTGGCTCCGTTAATATGAGAATAGAAGACTTTGTATCGAAGAACTCAATGCACTTATTTGACCATCTTGGCATTTCCAAAAGGTTCTTAGAACATGATCCAAAGATATGGCATCTGCAAGAAGACTACAAGCAAGCTAAGGATATCATAAAACATTTACAAGTTGTGAATGACAATGCTGAAAGAGGTGTGGCATTGATGAAAGAGTACAATCCAATATTAACAAAAAATGAAGATCAGAAACAGTATTTGCTTCAAGTTGTGAAAGAACATTCTAGTCGTTATCCAGATTGCAAAAAGACTACATTAGCTACTTTGTAGTCATTACATGTTTGGTCCAATGTTAATAAAATGTGCATAAATTACATTGTTGTGTTTTAATTGTAACTTATGTATACAAAATATTTCATTCTAATTATTTCAATATTAGTGACACTAGATAAACAATGGTATATACATTTTAGGAGAATACATAATGATTACGCTATTACGAAAACTTTGAATTCATTGAGCTACCTCTAAATATCAATTAAAATTTATAAACTTTTATGTAGACTATTTTTTTGGTTGGGAGAACAATTCTGGGGGGTCAGAACATGAAATATTTGCATTTAAAAATTACCATATATATCAAGGGACCACCCTAATGTATATATGTATATATATATATGTGTATATATATATATGTATATATGTATATATATATATGTATATATATATATGTATATATATATATATGTATATATGTATATATATATATGTATGTATATATGTATGTATATATGTATATATGTATGTATATATGTATATATGTATATATGTATATATATATGTATATATGTATATATATATGTATATATGTATATATGTATGTATATATATATGTATATATGTATATATATGTATGTATATATGTATATATATATGTATATATATATGTATATATGTGTATATATATGTATATATATATGTATATATATATGTATATATATATGTATATATATATGTATATATGTATATATGTATATATATATGTATATATATATATGTATATATGTATATATGTATATATAGGACAATTGGCAATTGTGCGCATGCGCGTCGTTTTTTCCTTTTTTTACTTCTTTCATTTCAATTTCAGTCACCCCCTCCCACTTTTCTCTCTCTCTTCTCCCTTCTACACTTTCCAAAGGAAGAGTTCAACATATAGTTGACCTTAAGAAAAAAAAACGGTTCATTTATTCAAATTTATATAAATTCCGACGTGCTTCAATGGTTTTTGTTACTCCACACATACACACACACACATATATATATATATATATATATATATATATATATATATATATATATATATATATATATATATATATATATATATATATATGAAATGCACTGTATAATTAAAACAAAATTAAAAAGTGACTTTACAGTCTTCCTATCTACTTAGATACTGATGTTGTCATCTCACATTACTTTAATTCTTTATCCAGATACTTGTATTCCCTATTCATATCAACGTACAGGGTGGCCATAATTTATTGTCCCTATAACAATTGCCTATAAAAAATAACAATGAAAGCAATCGTAATGCGGTTTCGCCTATGGGAAAGACAACCTCAAACATTTTATTCCAGCATTAATTTAGCTTACCACGACCAGCATGCAACACGATACAACGACGTAATCAAGATGGTGTCCACCCAATAAAAGGCGGTGTGCATGCTGTGGGTATCATAAACTGAAATCCCCAACGCTGGTACAACGACGATTCCATTTGGGATATTGCCAAGATGCACTATCGGGGAAGGCAATAAAACGATGGCATGAGCACTGAACAGTTCACTGTAACTGGAAGTATGCTGCACAAGAAAGGAGCCGGTAGGTCTAACATACCAGAGGATGATACTGACAGTGAGGGAATCCCCGTTCTCAAGACATTACCCCCTGGACTTTTCCCTGTTTTGGTATGTACAGGACCAAGTGTACAGAACCAAGGTGACGGACATAACGGAGCTGCGTACAGTAATCACTGAGGCCATCGGTTCTGTGATGCCACAAATACTCGTCAACACCTTTAGGGAAATTAAATATCGGCTTGATATTTTGCGTGCAACACATGGTGCACACGTGGACGTGTATTAGTGTTAACATATTTTTGGAATTAAATTTTTGAGTTTTGTTTTGTTAGGTGAAACCGTGTTACGATTGCTTTCATTGTTATTTTTTTAGTTATAAGGACAATAAATTATGGCCACCCTGTACTATTTCTTTGATATTTCAATTGTGATGA
Source organism: Brachycybe producta (assembly GCA_036925085.1). Classification (NCBI taxonomy): domain Eukaryota; kingdom Metazoa; phylum Arthropoda; class Diplopoda; order Playtdesmida; family Andrognathidae; genus Brachycybe; species Brachycybe producta. The sequence goes on along the minus strand of JAUPFP010000011.1, from coordinate 5,155,517 downwards.
CCCAATTTGGGCCAGACAAAGACACGACCCAATTTGTTTACGTCTGGACTCCTGCCAGGCGGGAACGCACAACGGGATGTCCTCTGGTGAACTTTTTTGCCCAGGACATCCATGCGAGCAGTGTAGTCCTCAGAAGTCGATGGCTGATTTAACCACGAACAAGACGGACGCGAATGGAGACCATAGGGTCTGCCCCTTCCCACATCCCGTGCTTTACATATATCACTAGACTGTGGTTTGGGACATTGAGCACGTACATTTTCTTAAACATACATAAACTAATTTCTGATCTACGATGAGCTGAACTATCCCATCTAACTATTCTACTATTCATCTAAATATCCCAACTAACACTATTGGTAAACTTATATCTGCCACAGACAAATCTTGCTGCCCTGTGCTGCACCATTTCCACTGCATGAGTTAACACTACAGAGTGGGGATTCCACACTGTAGCAATACTCAAGAGGAGGTCAAATCAGCACATTGTAAGCAACAATTTTAACTTGCTCAGGGCAAGTATGTAATGATCGTTGATAAAATCGAATTATTTGCATTGCCTTGCTAGTGACGTTATCAATATGCTGCTTACAAGACAGATTTCTTGTGAATGTAACTCCCAAGTATTTATAAGAATTAATATTCTGAAGTAGTTTGTAATTCAAAACATTAGAAAAAGTCAATAGATTTCTACCCTGTGTTACCCTCATCACACTGCATTCCCCTTGATTCAACTGAAGTTGCCATGAAACATACCAACTTTCAATTGCCTTCAAGTCTACCCCTCGTGATTCATAGTCAAGGGTGTTTTGTACCTCCATGTAAATTAATGTGTCATCAGCAAAAAGGCTACAGTTACTGCTAACCATACTGCTGAGGTCATTAATAAAAACTAAACAAAAGAGGAGCTAACACACTACCCTGTTGAACCCCAGATGTAACACCCACCCAGACTGAAACCCATCAATAACAACCCTCAGCTTTCTAGCACTGAGAAATGACCTAATCCAATTGCATACTTGCCCCCCCTCAGTCCATATTTAAAATGAGAAACTGAGAAAATGAGAAAAAAGCTTTACAGAAGTCTAGAAAAACAAAGTCAACCTGTTGACCTCTAGCCAGACTTTCGCCAGCTAAAACAAGCAGTTATACGATAAAAATGCCACTAGGCCTTGTAAGGCACAATACCAAACATGTTCAATAGACCAGAACAGAACCTCCAGCCACCAAGCAAATTACTCTGTCCTATCCCTTTGGAGCATGGCCAGGGTATAACCTCTATACCCTGGCCAGGTGAGACATTCTACCTCCAGGGTGGAATTTGTCGACACCTCCAGGAAACTGGAACCACCTCTCGAACATAGACACCATAGGTGTCCTTCACTCCCTGATGAGAGGGCTGGATTGGACACAAGATTGCGAGATTGCTAGCCAGCTTAGCAGACTGCCACCAGGATTGCATCTGCTTTTCCTCAGGTCCCCATAGGTAAGAAGCAATCTTCCTGGTAGTGCAGACCTGGCTGTGACAAAATTAACCCACCTGTGGGGTATGACTCTCAAAGTGATTGCTGGGTGTACTGAGTTGAATATGAATAGGGAATACATGTATCTTATAGAGAAGTATGGAAATGTGAGGTGACTGCACTGGCAACTAAGTAGAGGGCAGACTTTCGTTTTTTTTTTAATTTAAAATGATGTTGTTTGGCGATTCATGAAACGTTACTTAATGTTTTAAGTTTTTATTTTAAAAATTATTTTGGTAATTGTTGTGTAAGTCATGACAATATTTCAACAAAAAAGTGCTGTGCGTTATGGTCTCTTTAACAATTTTCTGTTATGCCTAGTTCTCACAACCTTCTTGTAGCTCGGGCTAAAATAGCCTTGGCTAAACGACTGTGTTCACATGTGAGCAGCTACATATGGGCTTCGTGACCTGCCTAAAGGTGGCGCTCACTACAGCATATTTATTTCATTTTTACAAATTTGGCACTGTGTTGACATTGTGCTGTGTATAGCCTGCATAATATATAGATAATTGGAGGGAAAATGGCTGATATTGTCCATACTAACAAAACTGAATTGCATGAGTCTTCATTGAACACACTAAATGCAACATATTTTAATTGTAGGTAGGTTGATGATTTAGAGTTTATAGAAATAAGTTAATTATTAAATAAAGATCAATTGATAATTTTAAATTATTCTAATAAATTAACAAATAGACTGAAACGTCTAACAATGGAAATAGAGAATGAATGACGCCATTTCCCATTCAGATTTATGACCACCAGGTGGCGTATGATCAAGTTAACTTTGTCTTGCATTCACACTAAATAATGTGTAGGCTACATATGGGTAACCAAGGCTACCTAACCAAAGCTAACATATGACATTGACCACCATCTAGTGTGTGTTCTCACAACCCTTATACATAAGCTACATAAAGGTTGTGAGAACTAGGCATTATAAGCAGTAAGTAAGATTAGCACAAATGTAAGCCAGCTCTGGAGAAAACAAAACAATAGAGGCTTTGCTGCAATGGGTATATTGGGCTATATCCCAAATTTTGACATTTATTGATGTCATGATTGTCGCTTTTTGATAAGTAGACAGTCCCTGGATTTTTGTCTAAATATGATTTAATTTTTGGAACATGGCTGTCAATTTATAGTTAGACTGCTTTTGTTGTTCATAATTGCGTTTGCTACTGCTTGGCTATCATTTTATCATGCCAATGTTGCTGTGTAGGGCTCATTGATTGGTTTACACTTAAATGGTAGTTTAAGTGGTTTTGCACAGTTATTTGCTATTGTAAATTATTATCTTTATATGTACTGTACTGTACATACTTGGTTATAATTAATTGAAAAACTAAAAGTGCTCTGTATAAATATTTTGTGTACAGTAGTTGCCATTTTGGCAATGTGTGTATTGTCACAGTGGTATGACACAAGGTTTGTAAAGTAAGGTGTGCTCATAATGTTCAGCTAATAGGAAAGCCTCCCTGGAACAGCTCTGTGACGTCATAAGAATTTCAGTTCGGAATACCAGACTAGAGACCTACATGAAGCCCATGGGCCGGCATTTTTATGTTAAAGGCCCATGGGCCAAGAAAATACCGATTATTGTTCTCATCTTTGGTGATGTCATCAAAAGGTGACCAGGTGATGTAACAGCTTCTAGCACCACCAAGAAGCTCTGACAGGACTTCTGCCTGGATCTACAAAATCACACCACCAGAAGACAAGTGTCTTCTGTTTGTCTGGGACAGAGGCATGCTGGGAAAATAATTTGGCCCGAACATTTTGAAGATATACTGGCCCACATATTAGTGAGCAAAATCAGAAAATCTTCTAGATGGCCATCCCTATGGTTAGTATATGTGCGGGAGAAACAATTAGTAGACATTTTTTTGAAAGTGCAGCACCTATTCAAAAACCAGTAAGCAACAAACAACCGGGCTACACACAGTTGTATGGGGCAAGAAAAATAACGACCCACAGTTTTTTTGATTTTATACTGGATTGGCAATATTTTTTGAAAAAAGAACAACCGGCCCTTCTGGCATTTTCCCGACTTGCCATATGCCAAGTATGCCTCTGGTATGGGACTGGATACAACATGGTGGGAAGCTGAATAGTCACATTATACAGGCTGTACCTTAGACCATGAATAAGGGTAGATGGAGTGCACTTGCAATAAAGCTTGGGACCAACATGACAAAGGTACATGTCACGTGACTTTGGGCAAAACTGTCATTGTGAAACATGACATTGAGCTCTTTTTATTTAATTTTCAAGGGGCTGGATTCCACTTTGCACAACCATGATTGGTTAGTTTTCTAATAATATTAATTATATAAAGTACAAATGGATATATACAAAGAATACAAAATTTATCCCCGAACTATAAGTGTTTCAAAATATAAAAAACTATCATTAGTTTGAAGGCACTTAGGCCTATAAGCCTTATAATATATTAGCTATGAGGTTAGAAAGCAAAAAAATTAACTGTCTGGGTTGATAAAGATTATAAAGGTATGAAAAATAACATAAAAAATTTGGGACACAAACTTATATAAAAAAAATTAGAAATGGAAAAAAATATATAATGTAAAAAATGGTTTAGTGATTTGTATTTCTAATTCTAAGTGAGAGGAGACAGGTCATACAAAAAGTTGTACCCCCTCAGGAGAAAAGAAGAAAAAACCATCACCATTATAATGCTTATACAAATAATTTTATTTTTTGTTAGTGGATACTTGAACATTTTATAGGTCCATAGGAGGGGAAATTAAAACAAACCAAAACAAAAAAATGTTTAGGGAGCTTATATGCACCCATAACATAGGGTCCAATTGTGCAATGTTCTTCATAAGTTCTTCATTGAAGATAAAACGTTTTATTTGCTGCACTGCCGTATCAATGATCACATAATGAACATCTGTTTTAAATCTATTGGAGGGTGATATGTAAATTTTTCTAACCTCATCAGCAGCTAATTCGCCTGCTCTTTTCTTTGCAATCGGGATTCGCTTCGATTGTAAGCTAGGTTCAATTTCAATGTGGATTTCATTCTCAGCAAACCTTCCATTTAAATGAGCCACAGAATCTGTGGTGATGGCGTGCATTACTTAAAAGTTTTCTCTTTTTGCAATGATTTGCCTATGCAACGTATTGATCATTTTGTTTGCTGCCAGGTAACTGAGACCACTTGTTTGGAGATACTTGGAGGCAGGAGTTGAAACATTGAATAAATCATGGTAAAGGAAGGCAACCATGATGTTCTCAAACCTGCACCAGTTTTCGAGCAATGTCTTTGCTTTAAATGTCACATCAGATGCAAAATCTCTACTTTCTGCAATTGTGAAGAGGCAGATTAGTAAAGTAAAGAACTTCTTGCAATCTTCTAATGGAACATTCAAGTCATCGAAGACACTTTTCAATGCCCGGTCTTTGCTCCACCATATTGTCGCATTAACCTTCTGAAGTCGACGCAACAGTTCATGACCTTCATTTGATTCCCTATTAACTTTGGTCCAAACCAGCATGCACTTGTGTGATTCTGAGATAAAAACCACTGTGCTCTGCAACAGACCAAGAAAGTCATTAGCTGTTTTACAACTTTCTGTCGAATCTGTTAGGACCAAGTTCAGCGCATGAGCACAACAATGAACGTATATCAACAAATCATTATCCTTTTTAAGCTGTGCTTGGAGCCCATTGTATTGGCCGCTCATATTAGCAGCTCCATCAAATGAACATCCAACGATTTGCTTTATGTTGATCTTAAACTTCTCAAGTTCTGCCTTTATCTGAAAGTAGAGTGCCTCACCTGTTGTTTTCTGTGCAACAGTCAGCTTCAACAATCTCACAGAAACTCTTCCATTTAGCACATATCTAACACACAGAGCTAGCTGATCTAGAACTGAAACATCCTGCGTGGAATCTACTTCTATGCTGAAGATGCCTGCTCGCTGAATTTCACTAACAATGTTGATTTGTATTTGAAGTGCTAAATATTTAATTATTTTGTTGATGAACGACTTTGACATAAATGTAATAAGGCCACCTCTTCCTTGTGATTCAAGGTGCCTATTCTTACGCTCTTTGCTGTTCTGAATGGACATGCCTACATGTGTCTTCAAGATTTGGTCGTATTTAGAAACCAGCATAACTAGTTCTAAGAAGTTGCCGTGGTTGATGCATCTGTTGCTGAGGGCTGCAGCATCTTCAATGGATCCTCTATAAGCTAGCCCTTGCCTGCCAATGAACAAAATTATGTCAATTAGCCTGTGAATCACCTGCCTTCTGATTTCGATGTCACTTCGCCGTTTTGCTGCCATATTCTTGTTGATCAGAGATTCAACATCCATACTTTTGCAGATTTGCAGATAGGCTTTCACAGCATTGTCATGGGCAATGGAATGTTCATGTGTTTCAATCTGCTTATAGTGATGTTTTATCTCTACTTAAAGTCCATGGACGAATGGGCTTTCTCTGTCTGAGGAAAATGGCATGCATTTATCCATTTTCTATCAGCATCAGCTTCACTCAAGAATTGTTTGTACACAGTACAGTCCAGTCACTGTAAGTTTGAACATCAACTTTTTAGTAGGTGACCTACTGTAGGTCAACATTATATTGGTTTGCGACTAACTCAACCAGTTCATTATATTCTTTCCATATTTCTCCCTTAATCATATCTTCCCTACTAAAAATTTGGTGTTCCAACTTACAGTGACTGGACTCTACTGTAGAATCTGTTTTTGATTATTCTGAAATTTTTTTAATTTATTTATTTTTGGCCCCGGGCCAGTCCGGGCCTGAACTCATTGAGGTAATGAAGTATTTTTATGATGATTCGAATTGCCTTTTGGTTTCTAAGGATTTAAGCAACTCCAGTAACACCAAATTGACAACATCTCATGATACATGCAACTCTAGAGTGTTCATGCTCATAAGTTAAGGTCGTTCTATAGAGTGCATGTGTCACTAGAATTGCATTTATTTCTTTGTTGCATTTGAACAATGCATATTTAAAGTACCCTCAAGTTATGAGCCAAGCCATAAATCTATTATAAATTGGTTTAAAAGAAAAAAATTCAAGATTGTTTTATATCACAGATAAAAAGGGGTCCATGAAGCTGTTGCCAGGTCTTGGAATGCAGACCACCTAAGCCAGCATACATAAAATTCACCACAGGAAACACTCAGCAACTCCTCAGTAAACCCAACAAAGAGATCAAAGAAAATACCCCACAAAAACATAAACCTTCATTGAGCGGGGGGGGGGGGGATCGGACCTCGTAAATGCAGGTAAATACTATCCTTTCAATACCAAACGAAGAGTGAGTGGAAGAATGGGAAAGAACTCAGTGAGGAGAGGGTACATTTAAATATGAGATGTAATAATGCAACAGAAATTCGTTTATTAAATGTTCAAGTGAGTGACAGTGAGTGACATATCGAATAAGATAGTTAGAATGATAGATAGAACGACAATGGCAGTACCTAATTCAATTCAATCATGTACACCTGCAATCAGCTCGAGGGGGGGGGAAACAATTCCTAATCACACGTGGTTGTCACTGAGAGGAGGCATAGACATCATCGTCAAATTGATCTCGTCCTAAAACAACCATGTGCTGGAAGAGTATGCCATAGTCTAAATACTTTGGAAAGAAAGACCACAAATATGCATCAGTTCTAGCTCCTATTTCTCTAATAGCCTTTGATAGCCATTTCTACATATACAGGGTTTTCTAGTAAGAATTATATTTAACAATAATCTGTTGTCTGGAACTAGCAAGCGTTCAAGAAGTGCAAGGCTTTGTTCAGCTCTACGGTTTGCTAGTGATTCCCACTGAAGTTCATCGAGCATCAGGGTAAAATGATTTTTGTTAACACACTTCAGGCATTAGTGCATTTTACATGTTTTATGAATTGAACACCGCAAAACCTCCACTGCTACTGTATGAGTAGAAAAGCAGTTTTATCAGTTAATTCGCTTCTGCAACTGTCATGAATTTTGCTTAAAAGTTCGTATATACATTTAGTGTTAAACGGTTTCTACTGTTATCTCACTTGCATCTTCAGTAATTCAAAACAAGAGGAGAAAAAAACAGAAAACTTTCATTACCTACAAAAAAACCTATGCCATGTTGTCAACTTGTGCATTTGATTTGTTCTGGAGGTTTTGGTGCAAGACATAAAAACCCTTTAAGTTGAATGACATTTGGGCATATGCAATTTTTTTTATTGCGTTTACAGAGCCAATCGGTAAGTGGCGCTGCTAATATAAGGGAAAATACCGCAACTGTGTAAGTCGAATGCTTGTAAGTCAGGGACTTACTGTTATGTTTTAATAAGTAAATTGTCCATTGAAAGAAAAATTATGAAATAATCTGTAATTGCACCTTGTGTGGTCTTATCTTATAGTACATCTTATTACTGTCAGACTGCATTTGACTAAACCTGGGTACCATTAAAATACAATGGAATAAAACAGAATGGGAATAAACCTTTGCTCTATTGCAGTGTTTCTCATACTGTGGGTTGCGGCCAGGTGGTTTGTAGATGGGACCATAGAGAAAGACATTTTTTGCACTCCAACTGTTACAAAAAAAATTATAGTCCGTTAAGTCAGTAATAACTAGAGGTGGGACGAATCCTAAAGGGTTCTCGAATCTCTCGAATTCTTCATATAATAAGAATATTATATTATATATTATATATATAATATCCCAGGTCTGTGTGGGTATCTATCTATCTGTCTGTGAAGTAACGCTATACAACCATTGAAGCACATCGGAATTTATATAAATTTAAATAAATGAACAGCTTTTTTTTTTCTCAAGGTCAACTATATGTTGCACCCTTCCCATCCAAGAACCCCATAATATTAAATTGGAAAGGGGAAAAGGTTTATAAAGTGTAGAGGAGGAGAGAGAAACGTGGAGGGAGGAAAAAAGGTGGAGGGGGTGACTGAAATTGAAATGAAAAGAGTAAAAAAAGGAAAAAACGACGCACATGCACACAATTGCCTGTTACCCCACTAGTTCATTAAGAAGAAGATACAAATAAATGAAATAATATTAAATATTAAATTATTAATAATAAAAAAAAGTGTGGCACTCGGGGTCGCCACAAGGTGATTGATCCAGGTACCACTGAAATTGCAACAATCGCCATTTTTTGTTAGTGAACTCTTCTAATGGACGCCAATGGAGTAAAAACTAATTTTACCAAAGTTTTAACAATTTTTTAGGTTGGGATTCGAAAGACGAAAAAAAGCGCGAAGATTCGAGTTTTCGAATCTCGGAATATTTTTCAAGATTCGCGGGATTCTAATATCCTATCCCTAGTAATAGGGTTCCACTGGGTTCTGCTAATATGAGGCATACGGAGCGTGTACCCATCAGTGGCTAAAAGCTACCTGCGTCAATGCATACACCACTAATAAGCCTTTTTAAGGTGGGTGGTCCGCAGGTGCTCTGAGAACGTATACAGTGGTCTGCCATTGAGAAAAGTTTGAGAAATACTGCTCTGATGGGGATAGAATAGGACTGTTAAGACAGCTTTATAGATATTCACTTTGCTTTTGTCCCACCGGATGGCGCCACAGTAGTCGCTAATGCTATGCAACATAGACGTTTTTGTAAAATTTGGATGCAAAAACGTGAAGCGAACGTTTTTTAAAAAAACATATGTTCTCAAAACTAGAATGGTAAAAGTTTGTTATGTTTTTTCTTGTTAATATCTTAAAAAGTAAACGTTTCATAGCATGTTGAAAATACCCGTTTTTAGGTTTTTCCATTGACATTTCATAAAAACTATTTTCGCGTTTTTCTAACTGTCATAAAAAGTTCATTTTTAAAGATATTATCATGAAAAAGCTTAACATTATCCACCAACTACAGTAAAACCTTGGATTGCTGGTAACATTGTCTGCGAGTGTTTTGCAAGATGAGCAAAATGTTTTAATAAATTTTAACTTGATAAACGAGCGTGGTCTTACAATACGAGTAGTACATATACGCTTTGTCTGCTGAGCGTCACGTGATCACAACTGCGCAGATGGTTTGCTTCGATATGCGAGTGCTTTGGATTACAAACACGTTCCCAGAACGAATTATGCTCGCGATCCAAGGATTTACTGTATTCTAGTTTGTAAAACACTTCGAATTTTTTTCGTAAATGTTTCTCCTGAAAAACTTTCGCTTGAAAACAGGGTGACTGATTTTTTTTTTAAAAAATCAAATCGATTTGATTTAAATCATATTTTTTTATTTAAATGAAATATTACATTTTTTTATGATGTTTGCAAGAATGAGTAATAATAACATTGTTAATTGTTAAGTTGTTAATAAAGTAAATGCAAAATAACAAAAAAATAAAATATTAAGTTTCAAGCACTTTTAATTTAACATTCTGAATATATAAAAACACAAGCTTTGCAGCCTTTTCAGTTAACAAAGCAAATCAGTGCCTCAAGAGGTAAACTGGGTTTTCACTTATTTTTTTAAATATGATTTTTACATCTTCATAAGATGTAAAATGTGTTTTTTAAACAGCTCGTCAAATTCTATAAGCAGCAAACATTGTTAAGTCCACGGTTTTACACATCGGCCGCTAGATGGTGGTATACCATGTTAAGTCCTATTCCATCAATGAAGAGAAAAACTTTCAAACGATTCCACTGTAAAATTTAGGTTTGGTGACTTAACACAGTTTACCTTCGAGACTCTTAGATTACTATTACTATTTATATGTATGTATCTCTTTAATGATTTTTCCACCAGTCAATTGAGGATATTTCCTCGGAAACTGTTTTATTTTTATTGTATAATTTAAATGTTTAAATAAATGTGAATATTTTTTTTTAAAAAATCATCTGATTTATTTAAAAAAAAAAATTTGATTTAAATCACTGCCACCCTGCTTGAAAAACAGAAATTTTCTCAAAACAGCAGTTGGGGGGGGGGGGGGGGGGGGTGAAGACCTTGTATAGAACAAAATAGCCACGCAAGCACGCCATCTGGGAGGACAAAAACGAAATAAATATCAATAAAGCCACTTTAATGCTTGCGTATTTTGACCATGCGAATAACACGTCAATATGCTAGCCTACCACATGCATCGAATTACTGTAGTTTGTAGAACAGGAAACCAACTTATAAATAACTTTGAACTTCATTTATTTTAATCTACAAAGATACACTTATACAACAGGGAATCCAAATGTTTGTTTTCTTTCAACAGTATGATTTCAATCTAGTGTAAGCTGGCCCCGTTTTCAGTTTGCTCCATCTGTCTTACCAGTGATATTTCTTGTTCTTGTGTTCGCCTAAAGCAGAAAAAAATTAATAAACAACAGCTTTAATTAATAATTATGATTAAAGCTATACCGATCACACTTTTTTTTTACCGAACCGATCACAGACAAAAAAAAATTAGCATGCCGATCAATTTAACCGAGTCGATCCTACCGATTTTTGCTGCTGGAGTTTGTTTCACAGCTGATTTCTGGTAAAAAAGTGTAGGCTGTACACAGTACCCACAGGCATACGAGTTGTGGGAGAGCAATTGCCTCACCCCCTATCTTCAAAGCTCAGTCCAAGTCAGATTTGAGCAAAACGGAAAAGCACAAACTTTATATTTTTAGTTTTTTTTTTATACACAATTTAGGCTACTACCTACTGTTGATTGTAGCCTAGGCTTACTTGAATTTATGCAATGTTTCTTTTAAACAAGACAAATATTAGTAGCCCTACCTGCGATCGGAAATCGGTTAACATTTGTTCGCCGATCCGATTTTTGCCGATTAGCTGTAAATCGGCAAAATCGGCTCGGTACGCCTTAATTATATAATCCATACAATATGCAGACTCACGTATTTTCGTTATATTGAGGAAGTAGAAAAGGATGCTTCCACCGACACCCACGTGAAGAAAAGCAGCTATTCCACTATACTTTGGTAAATGATACTTATGCGCCCAACGCCAGTAACCTGAAAGTAAACAAAATCTTTGGGTTTTCTCTAAAACTGTACTTGCAAGCAAAAGTCAGACCTCGGCTGAAGAGTCCTGCAACAGCTCTGGGACTCTTGTTACGACGCATTATCCATGATCCTAACTCTGACAACTTTACTTGAGCAAACGGAGCATCGGCTGTAAAAAAAGGAAGTTCGGATTTACCACTAATGCATGGATGTAAAACTACGTGCTTTTTTTTTTTATCAACAAAAATTTACGAAAATTGGGACAGGCAATTAGAAATCGGGAGAAACAGAAGTTGGCTCTGCCCTTTTTACGACGACCGGCCACTTCTAAATGGTTTGTTGTGTGGTTCCACGTTGAAAAGGGCGGAGCATGTGACGTCAGACTACATAACCAACCAATTAGAAGTTGCGTTCATCATAACAAGGGCGGAGCCAACTTCTGGTCGTCCCCATTTGTAATTGCCTGTAAATTGGGCGAGTAATTTGTAAGAAAACAGCAACAACAAAAAAAAAAAATTACAGGTGCAGCGATTTTTCCATTGAGTTCTATGTTAAAGTTTTGTCTTGCTAACTTCTTAGGGGCCATCTTTTTGACTACTGCCACCACTAGAGGTGCTTATTGGACATTATTATTTTATTAACTCTGGTATTCACACAAGCAAGTAAAGACAATAAGATACAGTCGTTTGCCCCGCCCCTTTTATGGGTGTCGGCAACATCTAATTGGTTTGTTATGTGGTCTAACGTCACATGCCCCGCCCTTTTCAATCTCCAATTGGTTGATATTTGATCTGACGCTTATACAAGGGGCGGTGCAAACGACTGTATCTCCCTGTCTTTACATGCCTGTGACAATCACAGCTTGTTTTTTTTTTACTTTTGTTCACAACTACTTTTATGGGGGGGGGGGGAATAGTGCGTTCCTATTGGCCAAACTCAAATTGACCAAAGTTATCGCCAACGGCGGTCATATTTGCGGCGCCACATAGTAGTAGTCCCTGTGAAGCTATCCTTAAAACACGAGCAACACTTTCATCTTTACAGGTATTCTTTCGATTAGCGGCCACATTTAGCCTCTATTCTAAGACTGTGGACATTTTATGAAATAAGGCTAAAAGCTATGCGATATCTTGCATAGAGGCTAAAGCGGCTGCTAATCGAAATAATAATTGTTTCGTTTTCACTTACGCTTTCCGTAATAACGGGCAGGATCGTAAGGCCCGTGCACTCTCTCATTGTACTCTTTTGGATAATCCCCAATGCGAAATTTCAACGCCATTGCAGCTTCGAAGTGCGAATTATAGAACAAATTCAATAGCGAATTAAAATTACGCAAAACGACTTTCACGTACAGCAGAACAAGCACCAGGACGTTACAACAAGGTCAACGAAGACATTTAAACAGGCAAGTAAAATACAGCCGTTTGCCCTGCCCTTTTATGAGCGTCAGACCAAATATCAACCAATTGGAAAATTTCAAAGGGCGGCTATGTGACGTCAGATCACATAACAAACCAGTTGGAAGTGTGCCGTTCCTCGTAAAAGGGGCCGAGCATACTACTGTATTTTACTGTCTTTACTTGCCTGTGACATCTAATTGGTAATATAACACGAAGAGTTGGTCTAGAGCATTTTCAGATTAAACGTTGCGCACGCGCATGTCGTCATCTGATTAAAATGGAAGTTGATTCGCTCAAGAAATCGTACACATTTCTAGGAAAGATTAAGGGTTTCTGTATTTTCATCAAACAATTTATAAAACTGATATTTAATTTATGAGAATAAAAAGTTATACACTAGAAAAATCAATCAAAATAACGGATATATTTTCACAACAATAGTTTTAAAAATGAGTTTTATATTAAATTTTGAAAAAAAGGGACATTTTCACATTATTTAGTGGGAAATTTGAACAACTTAAAAGTAGAAAACGACTTTCAAATCTGTTTTAAGTAATTTTGAGAGACAATAGTTATTTTGAAAATAATATGAAAATGCTTATTTTCGAGGTATGTGAACACATACATATACCAGTTTATGACCATTAAAAGTTTATTTTTAAACTAGTGGGGTAACCCGTCATAAATGACGGGAGCAAAATTCACAGGCAATTGTGCGCATGCGCGTCGTTTGTTCCTTTTGACTCCTTTCATTTCAATTTCAGTCACCCCTCCCCCTTTTTTCCTCCCTCCACGTTTCTCTCCCCCTCTACACTTTCCAACCTTTCCCCCTCTCCAATTTAATATCATGGGGTTCTTGGATGGGGAGTGTGCAACATATAGTTGACCTTGATAAAAAAAAGCCGTTCATTTATTCAAATTTATATAAATTCCGACGTGCTTCAATTTTTGTACAGCGTTATTTCAGAGACAGATAGATACATAGACCTGGCATAATATATATATAATTGTAAACATTATGAACATATACATGTAATTATTTTGTTAACTGCCATTGATCTGATAATGGCATTAATGCCTTCAAATAATGTGGTCAGTACAGCAATTTACCACCATTACCACAATTAACTCTTGAGGAAGAGCAGTTTGTCGTCAGGGTCATACACTTCTCAGGGCAGGGTTTGTGGAAATGTCGAGAGATGACACTCCCCCTGTGTCCATCCAGGACACTTACCAAAAGCTCATTGCAGCAAGGCATGTTTCTTACCCTTGGGTGCAGTTTTGTCTTTTAAAACCCTATGCACTCTGAAAATTTTAAGCAAAAAAGCGAAAGCCCGAAGTTGGGTGGACGAGATCATGTGCAGTTACTTCACTAGCTGTTTGGATGGCTTTGCTAATATGTATTTTGCTCAGAAAAAGGTTATTATGCGCAACATGACCTGGCTTGTGTCTTGTTTATGGAACTTCAGGATGTGAAGCAAGGTGAATACGAGTCTGTGCTGACATACTAATAAAGGTACATGTCACCATTTCAATTTGTGATCACTAATTCATGGTTGCAGTATTAAACTCCACACAAAAACAATAATGTCTCCTCATTGGCTAAAAATGAGCTTTTCAACTCTTTTAACCAACACGAAAAAATAATTAGCTTTGCTGCATTTCTACAGAAAATGAATTAGTAATAGCAATAATTCAATGTATGATATCTGAAGTTCACTTAGGAATATAATGTGAGCTTTTGGCATCGACACCATAATTTTACCAACTTGTAGATGGTGTTTTCTGCGACTCGTTTCTTCCTATAATCACGTGGTGCCCGCACGAGGAAGAGCGGAGTCACAGAAGTAGCTGGATGGAGTCGGATTACGATCATCCTCCTGCATGGGGGTGAAATCGATGCAGAAGGATGGTGGCCATCCTGCTCTCTGTCGACACTGATATACATCTTCTCCCTGAATGTAATTACTGATAGAAGATGTTGTAGCTGCATCAGGATCGTGTGTCTCCTGCCTTATGGTGTCTCCGGCCTCTGTAGAGAAGTGGTTAGTTATCGAACATAAAGACAACGCAGTTTCTCATTGTAACACTTTTATTCATTTTTGTAAGGAAACATCAAGAATACAAAGATGAACTTATTAATTAAAGGTGTGTCCTCATTCCCATGATGTGGCATGGATAAGAATCTACGTAATACAACAAAGTTGAGCAAAAGACAAGGACAGTGAACAAAGAGGAACACGGTTCTTTTATATCTTGGACCTGTGTACACCTGCGAGGTGTAACCAGGTCCAAGTGACCAAGGTCTCAAGTGTATCACTCCGCCACTTCGATGTGCATCAGAAGTGAGTCAGAGAGGAGGGAGGGACAAGCAGGAGTTGTTTACCCCCGGGCTATAGTTTCGGCGGGAAGGGGAGTTGCTGAGTGTACAATAGTACAATAAATTGAATTAGTTATATCACTAATTCAGAGTATTTTGACATGAATGGTAGCACATGGTTTATATCACTAATTCAATGGTGGTCACCAACGTGACTAGCCGACAAACGACTCAGAATACAGGTCAATACAATACTGTACATATAGTGAAAACTTATATTCAGGTTTAAGTTATTATAGTATTAGAAAAGTTGAAACATAGGGTAAACATGCAAGAAATATAAGAAACATCAAAGCTGCCTACATGTGTGTGTATATATATATATATATATATATATATATATATATATATATATATATATTGGCCTAGGTCCTAGACCTAGCCAATCACTATAGATAATAATAATATATGTAAAGTGTCCACCTTCTTTATCTGATAACACTGTCCAAAGTGTCATCTGCTAAAAAGAGCAGATGGTTTTGCAGACGGTTACTCGTGATACTGGCCGAAGTATCGTCTGCTAGAGAAGAGCAGACAATATCTCTGAAATAATCTCAGGTAGGCCCCTTACTAGGACTACCCCTACACTACAAGGTAGTCCTCTAGCTTCTGCAGTGGATGGGGAACTAGCTGTTGACTCTTCCTTTCAGTGCAGCCTAGACAAATTACCTTTTCTTTCAATTGGTGTATTGAAGAAATAAACAACCCCGTGTGTCTGTTATCATTTATTGATAGACCTCAGGTGGAGTTTCCACAGTACAGCTAAGTTTACAATGAAAAAATCAATCTGAGAACTTGTACATTAATAGTAATCGATATGAAGCTCTTCTGGTTCAGATGTATCAACACATCGCATCTTCCATTTTGTCGTCTGTACATCAGCATTTTTGTTTTCTTTTCCAGTTCCGTTTCTATCGCATCCTTCTGTGGTATGGTGCTCCATTGACAATCTGTGGGGCCAAGACCTAAGTGGAACCAGGCATAGCCTCCGGCCACTTGTTACAGAAGTGAAACAAAACTCTCAACCAGGCATAGAAGTGGCCACATGTTATTCAAAACCAGACAGAACATGTGCCAGACATAGCCACTGGTTGGACATCAATCAGAAAACAGTTACTTAACTTTACAAAGGAATTGATTCATTTGTGTGCCCGGGCATTGCCACCGTCGGCACACTACTGAATCAACTCTTTATGGAATTAACTAGAGATGTGTGGCCGGGCATAGCCACCAGCTAGACACACATCAAAATTAAGACACTCAATGGAATTAATATCCAGCATGTGGCTGGGCATAGCCACTGGCTTCACATCCTTTGGAATCAAGACAATCTTATCCAGGTGAGAGCCCAACTTATATACACATGCAAGCACTGGTCATGTAATATAAGTTGGCCAATCATTAAACAATATGCAAATGAATAATGAATTCTGGGTCTCAAAGTTAGGCTATGGTAACCACAGAAAAGACATTAAAAACACTCAATTGCTATGCTCAACATTATGCCATTTTCCAGGATTTATGTTCCAATGTTGGGCTATGCAATATTCATAAAATATTTGAAAATAGAAAAGAGTTAGAAACGAAAAAAAAAACTTTAATTGGAAAAGTAAATAATTAAAATTCGAAGTGTTCAGTTTTAATTGGCGGTAAAAAGAACGGCCTTAAAAGAACATGCTTCTATAAAATCCGTTTAACCCTTAAGCAGAATATATATGGCTCTTATTGCCACAGCAACATCATGTACGAAACATTTATTCTCATTTCCAAGAACTAAGAGGTTAAAGAAAGGAGAGAACAGAGTCAATGCCATCAGGGTGTAATGTCACAGGCACTGTTGCTAAGAAAAATGATGGGGTCATCACATATAATAGAGTTTGTGCCACACAAAAAATAGGCACGACAACTGGATTTTACGACAACTTTGTGAAAAGATTATCTCCAGTTGTCGTTCCTATTCGAATCTGTACGGTTGTAACAGAAGTTATAGTCGTACACAATTACAAAAAAGGTAACTGCGCATGCGCATTGCA
The DNA here is from genome assembly GCA_036925085.1 of Brachycybe producta. NCBI lineage: Eukaryota > Metazoa > Arthropoda > Diplopoda > Playtdesmida > Andrognathidae > Brachycybe > Brachycybe producta. Next base: position 5,138,202 of record JAUPFP010000011.1, on the reverse strand, counting down.
TATAGGGAGGCCCACTTCCTGATAAAAAATTTTTGCCTCCATCTTAGCTTCACCAGTTAAAAACACGAAAAAACGAAACCAACTCCAAAAACTTATTTCAAACTTCCAACTGTTAAACAAATGGGTGGAAAAATAATGAATCATGAGATGCAGGGGATGAATACACCCTTTTTGATACACTTCCAGTTCAAGATGCTATTAAATTAGCACACCAAAAAGCTGTAAATGCTAAGGTAAAGGCTTAGAAAGCTCAAAGGAACTTAATTTTTTCTGATAATTAGTATTATTTACATTACTTATTAAGTTATTATATACATATTAATTACACATTACAGTAAATGGGACCACATTTGGAAGAAGGGAGATTGCAGATAGAACAGAAAAAACAAGAAGCTGATGAACAGCTGAAGAAAAGAGGTGAGGATTATAAGCAGCAACGTCAATTGTTAGAAAAAAATGCTTACTATGGTCAGTTCTTTAATTGCAACAAAAATGTATAAAGATTAAACTGAGACTTAAAAATAAAAGTTCATAAAACAAATTCAGTTATTTATTTATTTCAAATTTATATCAAAACATATTTAAGTTTTAAAAGGTATCCATGATGGTGTATAGTTTATGTAAGTCTCCAGTGAAACAGGACTGCAATCAAAATAAGTCGAAGTCTGGCTACCCCTTAAACAGGTATGACAATTTGTTAAGATTGTGGCCACAGTGTACATTTTATGAACTGGTTGCAAAAGCAACTTATTTTTCTTAACGTAGTCACAGAAAGGGAACAGTTATAATTTTACCAAATCCATATTCTACATGTTGCCGAATCCAATTAAGGTTTTTATTAAAACATTCCTGAGCAGGTGTAATATTTCCTTTGAATGGTGCTGCTATGTATTTTGTGTTACTGTAACCCTTGTCACCAAAGAGTCCGTAGAATGATCCATCAGCCATAACCCATTTTATAGATATTTCATTTAAGATTCCACTGGCACTTAACATATAAGCATCGTGATGTCTACCATTGAAAGCTCCGTCTAATCGTCCGATTATTCCATTAGGGAATCTTACTGCGTTTGTGCCCACTGAAATATTCTGCCTGGTTTCGTTTTGGACGACAAATTGCTCTAGCAGTACCATCGATAAAAACCACTATGTTTGGTAAAGGTGATCCTATCATAGAACAGCACTAGCAAATATTAATTTTGAAAGTGAAAAAATATAAATTAGAACTGAAAGTCAAATATGATGAATAATATACATCCACATATGTTTGCAAAGTGTCGTCATCAAGCCACGTTTGATTCACGCTGCGAAGTAGGTGCCGAAATCACCAGTAAATTAAGTTAATCATCCATAGAATAATTCTGGACAACGCAGATCGATCTGTGTTAACTCTTGTCATATGGGAAAACAATTTTTGCTGGGCTTGCAAGCCGACCTAATAAAATGAAAGCCTTTCGATCCCTGTAAACATATAAAAATGATGGTAGAAAAAAAAGCTGTGGTCCTCTTTTCGGTGATTTTCGCTTTTTTAGGCGGTTGTTCTAAACTGTACCAAAATGTACTTTATACATAATTTTTTCAGATTTCAGATTTGTGATGTTGTCCCCAGTATTTGATTTTTGATTTTATAGATCAACCGATCAAAATCTGTATGATGCACATCGAATGAAATAAGACAAAAATCACCATCTGTAGTAAAAAGAATGTTTACGTCAATCCTTTTACCTGAAAATGTATGGCGGCTAGATGTTTTGCATATGTTGGAAATCTGTAAGCCTCTACCAATAGTTGTAGCTCAGTCTTGGTGAAATGGCATGTCTACACATTCTGCCTCAGTGAAATTATCAAGTGAAAATTCCGAACGTCGATGCCATGAACTAAACTTAACAAGATCACAAAGCCCCACATAGTCATCATAACTAATGTGGTCTTGCAGATAAAGCATCAACAGCTTTGATTCTAGGTTGAATATAATAAACTAATTAGTTTTTTTAACTTTTTAATTATGCGGAAAAGCATGTAAACAAAGAAATCATATTTCTGACTTTCCTTGCTTTTTTTTAACATGTTTTCATCTTTTATCTTTCACAATGCAGTATATCAGTTTCTAAGTGTGTGCATAAAATACACTTAGGAGTGACAAATTCATAAAAAGTGAAGAAACAATCTAGCACGTGCAAAACATACAAAAAATGTATTTAAAAATAATTAAATTAATTAAATTAAATTTAAAAAAAATTAAATTAAAAAATTAATACTTGGGTCCCAGAACCATCAAAGCCCTGTCCGTTGCATACAGGTGTTTGAATTTGATTATTTTACCCCAGATAGTAACAAAATGCATTACAAATGTGCTATGCACAGAAACATTTTATTTTTACGAATTTCAAACATGTGTATTGTAGCCCGTGCACCAAGTAAGCACATGATAATATTTATGACAATGTTGGAGTGAGCTTTAGGATTATTAGGTAGGGCGCCAGTCCCAACCCAAGTAGCACATTTCGTATACCCAACGTTGGCCTAACATATGGTTGCATTGGCAATTGGTCGGCATCGGCAATCAACGTTGGCCCAATGTCGAACCAACTGTGGTTGGCCAACGGTGTGATTGCCAATGTTGGCCCGATGTCGGAAAGCATACCATTGGCCAACCACAGTTGTTTCAACATTGGGCCAATGCTGTTTTTCCAACGTTGAGCTAATGATGTATTCAAAATGTTGGCACAGTGTTGGAAAGCATGCTGTTGGCCAACCTCCTTAGAAATAAAAATGAACTAATTAAAAATAGAAATGAATTTATTACAAATAAAAATGAATTAATCTCTCCCTCTACACTTTCCAACCTTTCCAATTTAATATCATGGGGTTCTTGGATGGGAACGGTGCAACATATAGTTGACCTTTTATTTTATTTTTAATTTGTTAATTTTATTTTTTAATTAGTTTTTGATATGCTAATATTATATTAATACTAATATATCAATAAATAATTATTGATAATTTTCTAAAATGGAACGGAATTTCTATTTCTAACAAAGAAAGGGACAGTTCGTAAGTTTTTATAAAGCCTAATTTAGCAATCTCCAAATAAGATGTCATTGTGGCCTAGTGGGTAAGTGACTGGATCTGTACATTGGTGGGCATGGAGGACACAAGATTGAATCCCCGCTGGGTCTGGTAAGTACTAATTAGCATTTAAAGTGTTGAAAAGTGTGTCACTGGCTTGGTATGTCTAAGGGCAGCTTGGATAATTAAGATTATTTTTAATTTTTTAGTTTTTAATTAATACTCTTAAAAATAATGACTAATGACATTGGAAACAACTTTTAACCAACGTTGGGCCAACAGACAGAAATGACACTTATCCAACTGCATGCCAACGTTGGCTACCGTGGACAATCCCAATGTTGGACCAACTTTCTCAAACAATGTTGGACCAACAGTTCACCAACAAATGAGCAATGTTGGCCCAACTAATTTGTGCTACTTGGGAAGTATATTAAAACTAGTGGGGTAACCCATCATAAATGACGGGAGCAAAATTAACAGGCAATTGTGCGCATGCGTGTTGTTTTTTCTTTTTTTTACTCCTTTCATTTCAATTTTCGTCACCCCCTCCCACTTTTCTTTCTCCCCCTCTACACTTTTCAACCTTTTCCCCTCTCCAATTTAATATCATGGGAGGGTGCAACATATAGTTGACCTTGAGAAAAAAAACAGTTCATTTATTCAAATTTATATAAATTCCGATGTGCTTCAGTGGTTGTACAGCATTATCCCAGAAAGAGAGAAAGATATATACATGTAGAAAGACACACAGAGACACAGACCTGGCAAAATATATACATAATACTGTGTAAAACTTAAAAGCCATAGACCCCCAATGTTACATTTCATTCTTAGATGCATTTTTAATATTGAGAGTTTAAATTGAGATTTTATATACACTGCACATGCTTGATTTATTTCATTATTTTTCACGAATTTCACCCTTGTCACCTTTGAACACATGGATAACACCCACTTAGAAATGTGATCCCATATACTACACTGTGAGTCAGTGAATCTGGCACCCTTTTTAAAAATTTAATAACTCGGTCAAAAATCATCCGATTATTATGGGTCCCATGAAATTTGGCACACCTATAGATGAAATGTTAACTAACATTTTGCCTATTTCAATTTGTGTTCAAAATGTCCACCGCCAGCTGCAACACACGCGTTTAGTCGGATTTGCCACTTTTGCACTGCGGCGTTTATGATGCTTTGGTCTAGCTCACTCCAAGCCTGCGTTATCCGATTTTTCAGCTCATCAACGCTGTTTATTTTGCTTCGGTAAACCTTTTCTTGCATGACGCCCCAAGTGCCATAGTCCATGTGATTGAGGTCGGGACTATTGGGTGGCCACAAAGTTGGTTCGATGAATTCGGGTGTTTCCTGGGTGATAAACGCAACTGTATCCTTGGCAGTGTGAGCAGGTGCTCCATCCTGCTGGAAAATGAAGAATTCTGACATTTTCTTCATGTCAGGAAGGAGACAGTTTTTCAGAAGTTCGTTGCGGTAGTATTTGCCATTAACTTTGACTCCCAGTTCAACAAAATGAATTCCTGTGGCACCCAACAATGACACTCCCACCGACACCATTACTGATTTGCTGAACTTTGGTTTGTCGCAGCAATTGTTCAGCGGGTATGTCATTCTTTCTAATGGTAGCTGGTGCATAAACACGATCGTTCTGCTTATTGGTAGGTCGAGCAATGGTGAAAACTTTTTCATCTGTGAAAAATATGAAGCTCACTTTGTGTTCTGGGAAACGCCGCAAAAGTTGTTTGCAACGTGAAAGATGAGAGACTTTGTTACCTTCAGTTAATTCCGTTGCCGATGTTTTTTTAAACATTTTAAGTTGAGTTCCTTTTTGATTATTCTGGACACAGAACTTTGCGAAACACTTGTCAGACGAGCAATTTCACGTTGGGAGCGATGTGTTTGCAGTTGTTCTTCCTGACTCAAAATGAGCTCATTAACAGCGTTGATGTTATCGTCAATGAGCTCAGTCCGGTTTCCCCCGCTGCCTTTCCGATGCAGAACACTGCCGGTTTCGTTTATCTTTTGAAGAAGGTGGTTCAGTCCGCATAAACTCCATCCTTTGTTTGGAATTTTTTTAAGGATTCGTTTAGCACCATAATTTTTGTTTTCACGAAGAGATTTAATGGCAATTTTGTCTTCTTCAGTGAACAACATTTTCAAGCTAGCAGACGAACCAATTGGTAATCGCGCCGCTGTGCTACAGCGCCCTCTGCAGACCAAAAAAACTCTGTGGTGAGAAATTAAAGGCGCACTTATTTAAATTCTAAAAGAAGGCATTCTCATCTACAGTTGTGCTAAATTTCATAATAATCAGATGATTTTTGACCGAGTTATTAAATGTTTAAAAAGGGTGCCAGATTTCCTGACTCACGGTGTACATCGATCACGTCCCTTTTAGTGTAACAATTCTATCTTACTTTTTATTGTAGACTCCATTTTTGGTTTGGCAAGGTGTGGGTGGGTATTTACGGTTTAAAATCTATATTGTTGTTGTGTGGGGAAGTTGTGAGCGCAACCTAATGGCTACAACTACAACTTTTCAACACAGAAAATGACTCTACAATTGTCAATTAGTAGTAGCTGTAGATAGTAGTAGTTGTACCGTGGTGCAAACTCTCTAATACTCGTATCCATTCATTTAAGAGTTGCATATGACTGAGTGTAGAACCCAAGGTCATATTTAAAGGGGGGGGGTGGGGGTTCAACCCCCCCCCCCCCCCCGAAATTACCAAAAAATTTATATTAATGTTACAGGTGATTAAATTTGTTTAAAAATTAAAAAATGATTTTTTTTTAAGTTACTTTTTTATTTGTTGCTTAAATAGCTTAATTTTGAAGTCAAATTGAAACAATTTCTAAATGTAGACAATGACAATGCTTGAGCCTGGTGTCATTCAGAAAAGCCTGCTGCTAGAGCACCTTTGGAAATGTTTAGGCCCTCCCATAATTTAATTTTATGACTCAATTTACACAATAGATCTAATTTCCAGACTCCAGTATCTAAATTTCTAAAATGAAATGTGCTAATGTACAGAAAACTCTTTTTGATTTCTTGCAAACGAAATCTAAAATTGAGACTACAAGGGAGGCAGATTCACCCTTAAAAGACTAAAGAGATTCATTCGAAATTCGACTGGGCAAAGTCGGTTAACGTTAACCGACTCTGCCCAGTCGAATTTTGAATGAATGTCTTTCGAATGAATTGTCTAACCATGATCCATGCAAGTCCTGTACAGGACTTGCACTGCTGAGTGTTCACTGTGACATACACATGGATCCTAATGAAGTGGTTAGACAATTTGCTATGGGACCAATGAGGAAAGATTTTATTTTATAAGAAATGGTATTTTGCAGGACACCTGGAAGTTTGAAAATCGCTACATTTTGTAGAAAATAGTCTCAAATACATGCAGGCCTACCTAAGCATTCAAAGGTGTTATGTTAAGCCGCTTAAGAACCTGTGAGTATTCGAGGCTATTTTCTACTAAATGTGTTACAATAGATGCTTAAATAAATGTTTTGGAATTTTTTTGTTGTGGAACCTGAACCCCCCCCCCCCCCCCCAAAAAAAATTTCTGCATATGGCCTTGGTAGAACCCATGTGTCTTTGTTATATTTATTAAACACCACTCGTAGCATATTGATTGTTAATAAGAAGGGTAGCGAAAGCATGGCTGCGCTGAAAAGAAGTCAACAGTCAGTTCTCCGTCCCCTGGAAGCTTACTGTAGCTTATTTTTAGTGTAAACAATACTACCAGTATGGGCCCAATCAAGAGGACAGGCAATTAGAAAACGGGATAAATGGTTATGTAGTCCGCTGTCTGCCGTCACATGCCCTGTTCAACGTCGAACTACACAACAAACCAATTAGAAGTTGCCGTTCGTCATAAAAAGGGCGGAGCTTACGTCTGTTTATTCCGTTTTCTAATTGCCTGTCTCAAGAGGTTACTAGAAGGAAAATCGTCTGCTCAACTCTAGCAGGCAATTCCCTTACACCGTGACCGGCAACAAAAGGGTGTAAATCTTACAAACAATAAAAAACAGAAAAAGAAAAAAAAACTAATAAATGGTAAAAAAAAAATCTTGTTTGGTGAACTTTTATTTATAAGAAATAAATAAAATTGAATCGGCTTGATTTGAATCGATTCACTCAATTAATCGAAAAGTCTTGAATCGATTCTATTAATCGATGAATTAGAACCAAAAAATCGATTTTGCGATTAATCGAATCGGAATCGGGCAATTTCCGGTGGTCCGTATTTGTTTTAGTCAACAGCTGAACAGTTGTTTTTTCTGGTTTCTACTATATTAATTGTGAAATGGGTTCTCTGTTTGGAAAGCCAAAGAAGAACCGTTCTAGAGTTACGCAACAGGATAAAGCTGTTCTGGTAAGTTGACACTTGACAGTCAAACGAAAATGGTAAATTCGTTACTGTGGAATTTGGTAATGTAGATTCGAAGACAGGCATCTCTGCCCAGCAGTAAAATTTAGTTGGGCCCGCCTTGTTATGGCCGTCATCAATTTCTAATTGGCTTGTTGCTTGGTCTGATGGCGCGTGCTCCGTCTTTTTCAATTTCTAGTTGGTTGATATTTGGTCTGACGCTCATAAGGGCGTGGTCAATAAAATCTTGCTGCTGGACATAGATGGCTGTCATTGGAAGTTTGTTTCGGATGGGTGTACTTTAGACTATTACTCTACGTAGAGTAATAGTCTAAGGGTGTACTAACATGGCATTTTTCTGATTAAACGTTGTATACATTCCGTTTAATTCTTCGATTTATTCATCGAGATCACGTCAGGTATTTCAATGGTCGTGATCACTTTATCGGAAAATTAACTTTTCTATATTGTGGACGTGATATCACTTTTGGGAACTCGATGTTTAACTGAAATGTGCCGATTGTAGTGGTGCGGCGCCGTGTTTGGTTACCCTTTTGGTTACCTTCTTATAAAGAACCGCATGCCTAACATTGCACATGCAGTTGTGGTTGTTAAATTTTAATTGTTTACTCTATATTTGTCGCATACTTTCGATAGTTTTATTTCCGATTTCATTAGCAACTAAAACAAATGAGAGACAAATTAAAGCAATATCAAAAGAAGATCACTTTGAACATGGAAAATGAGAGGGAATTGGCGAAAAAGCTGCTTCTGGAAAACAAGAAAGAGTTGAGTCAAGCCAATCTATCATTTTATTTTATGAACAAGGTAATATCTAAACTTGCGATTTTTTTCTTCCTGTTTGTTATGTGGACAGACGGGCGAAGTTATTATTAAGAAAGAAGAAGTTTCAGGAACAAATCTTACAAAAGACTGATCTTCAGTTGGAAAACTTGGATAAAATGGTTGTTTTAAAGAGATTAGCTTCAGCCAGTTTACGATTCGTAGCAAATTTCACATTTTTTGCCCTGTTTACTAGGCTCACGACATCGAATTCGCTATGATTGAAGTTGAGGTCATAAAAGGACTTAAGGATGGAAATCAAGCTCTAGAAAAGATTCATGCAGTAAGTAATTAAACACTTCAGAGGTTTCTCACCTTTGTACGTGGGGTTTCCATTAGGCCTACCGGGTCACCGTATAGCATTACCCGGTTTTTCCGTAATGCAGCGTTACCGAAACCGGTAATACCGGTAAAGTTCGATTATAAAGCTAAAAATTTAACAAGCGCATTAAGACAATACTAATACTAAAACAAGTAAAATACAATATGACAACCCAATCCAGTGAATCCACAGTCAATATTATCCTACTATGTGAAATTGTGTTAGTTAGGTGAACAGAATAATCCGTAAAGGAACACAAAATAAAGGATTCATTTCATCTCACAGTCTGTTATCCTATGTTATTCACTTATTTTTAGGCACACCGTTATTTCGCCATGCGAGTGGTGGCTGCGTGTGTCAGTCTGCCTGACAGCAAATTTTTTGAATGTTTTTTTTTTTCACTATCGATTGCTTACTACTAAGGCTGTACCGACCACACTTTTTTTTTCCTGAGCCAATACCGAACCGATCACAAAAAAAATTGGCCTGCCGATCGATTCAACTGAGCCAATCTTGCCAATTTTCACTACCGATTTTTGCTGTTGGAGTTTGTTTCACAGCCGATATATGGTACAGAAGTTTACAAAGCAATGGGCAAGACAACAATTTCCTTTTAAAGATGAATTAGTGATAAAGTTGGTAAATTGATTGACCCTCCACCGCTGCCGTTTTATCGAGGAGCTGACCTAATTGTTGAGTGCGTTAATGATCGGAAATTGGTTAACATTTTTGCTGATTAGCAGTAAATCGGCAAAATCGGCTTGGTACAGCCTTACTTACTACCATCTCTCGGTGAATTTGCACACACACAGGCACACGCACAGCGCAAGCGGCAATATATTGTATCTTGTATGTGAAATTCTAATTTCATATTCAGTGGTTCTTAAATATTGGTCAATTCTTTTATCCAAATTAATATAAAACTTTTTACTGAAAAACCGTTACTGAAAAGGTTAATTTACCGGTAATGCCAATGTAACAAAATAGACTGGTTTACCGGTAACGATAAAACCGGTAATGAAAATCCTATTTGTACGCTCTGTGATGAGTTTTAACAGTTTTATATTTGTTTTTAGGTAATGACAGTCGATCACATTGAGAGGATTCTTGACGAAACGCAAGAGGCCGTCGAAAAGCAAAGGGTTTTTTTTTGTATTATACAGTGAATTGAGTTCTGTGACTTCACGTTTTTTTAATTTATTCAGGAGCTAGATGAACTGTTGTCTGGTTCGTTGACGACGGAGGATGAAGACGACGTCATGACGGAACTGAACAATATAATCAAAGTATACTCCGTTTTTTTTTTCTACTTGACACTTTTTGTTATGCTTTAATCTGTCTTCTTGTCTCAGGAGAATCTTCCTGAATTGCCACTAGAAATGATGGATGACGATTCAGTTAAAAATGTGTCTGAGGAAGAGCCACAGTTGCTGGACGACGTAGATATCAAACTTCCAGACGTTCCAACTTCAAAAATAGGTTGGCCAAGTTCATTAACTAAGTTTATCTTAACAAAGTTATGTTCAACTTAGAAACAGAAACCTGTTAAATCAAATCGCGTTAAGATGAGCGAATGTCATTTCGTATCTTATTGTCGTCACAAAAATATTCGAATGGTTTTTCCTGATTGCTCCAAGATTGGCGCCCATTTGCTCCCTGTTTGCATACTTTTATGAGGACAAGAATAATGTATTTATGGGGGTGCGCAAAATAATCTGTTAGGGAACCTGATTTGTTAAGGAAAGTGCAGAAAGTATTAGTTGTAGTGGGGATTGCATTCTGAACTTTTTCTTATTTGGTAATCATGTTCACTACCGTACCTGTAATTTAATCGATTGTGCAGACCAATGTCTATTTTGCCTCGTAATTAATGTAAGTTGTTACGATGACTGTACAGTAAATTCCCATTTTAAGAAACTTTAAAAAGCGCCTCGGACAGCAATGGGGCGATATATTGGCGCTGTAAAGGCGATATCGCGGCGCTGACATCGTTAACACTATTAACGTTTGCGAAAACTAAGTTTTTAAAAATATTTTTAATGTCTTGATTAAAATATAAAAGGGATGTCATGAATAAGAAAACAAAATTAACTTCCTTTGATAGTCTCGTAATTCCCATTAAACGCACACAAGAGGAGTTTTTAGCCTGACTTCGTAGTCACTACAACTAAACATCTCTGGCAGATCCATTTTTTCGTTGGGTCGCCAGGCAAAAAAAAAAACAAAGAGAACGGTCCAACGGAAAAAGTTTGCAAGTAGTGTACGTGGTTCGGATATTTTTGTCTCTTGTGGTCGTTTTATTGACATTTTAACAAGTTATGAAGGTAAGTTAATTTGATTTTCTGAATCATGATTCATGACATACCTCTTATATTTTATAAGTCGTTAGAATATTAAAACGAACGTTAAAAACATTGTTTTCGCAAACGATAATTGTTTTAACGAAGTCAGTGCCTTTATATTGCCTCATTGATGTTCGCGGCGCCATTTACGAGCGTATATTTTTGAAGGTCTCTTAAATTTGGGGTTCGCGACCCTATATACGAGCGTATATTTTTGAAGGTCTCTTAAGTTTGGGGTTACCAGATGTCGCATAGATATAAAAAATTCAAGGTATGTTAGCATGTTCTGCATTTATAATAAACAAATAGGTAACAACAATTTTTTTTTCGTATCACTTTTTAAAAAAAAACATGTCATGGAAATTGGAATAAGGATTGTTTTCAAGCTGTTATTTGGGTGGTTAAATAGTTTTGAAACAAAGTTTCCAAGTCTAAAAATACCTTTAGGGATGTTTGGAAGGTGACAACCACTATGGCCCAAGTTTCAAAAAATGCCTACCTAGTCTTTCACTTTGTGTATGCAGACTTTGTGTCACTGCCCATTAAAATAAGGTGGCCAAACTTTTTGTTTCCAATGTCTATAGTTTTTTTTAATGTCAAAAGAAAGGTATTTTTCTTAGATTATTTCGAAGCTAATCAAAGTTCCATTTACTGTAATGAATTGGATCAAAATACAGCCATTTTTGGTTATTTATTGGTAAGATTGAGTCAGAGAAATCTGTTAGATTGCTTAGCCTACTGTAGGTAAAAAAAAAATACATGCCAGGTTGTGTCAAGTGACTAGTGTGTGTATCGAAAAACACATTTTTCACGTGTTCGGTGACTAGTTATTTAAAGAGAGAAATGTCTTGTCAAGATTTACTTAACGATTGCCAAAATAATTTTTAAAATTAAAAATAATTCATTAAAATCATAAAAACAAATTAAAAATGAAGTGACTTTTCCTGAGTCTCACCAAACGATGCCATTTCAAATTTCGAAAAACGAAAGTCTCCCCCCTATTTGTGGCAAGGTTGTCACCTCCCATTTCCGGAATTCCTTAATGCAATACATGTATTCCCTATTCATATTCAACTCAATACAACCTTCCATGTGGAATAATTCAAATATTAAAACCATAGTACTTTGAAATGAAAGTAATATGAGCTGGTGATAACACAACAGAATTCGAGTAGAGGGATGGACTTGGGGGGGGGGGGGGGGGGGGGTTTGGTGCCAATGTCTGTTGTTTGGTGGCGCATCTATATGACATAGTCCATTTATAGGAAGTCAACTGATTTTAAATTTTTTAAATTATATTAATCACTTATTTTAAATTTTAAAAATCGTTTTGGTAAATCGTTGAATATTTCTTGACAATATTTTGACAAGAAATTTCGGTTGGGGGTCACTACAGCTACCAAGGCTCACAAGCGCTACTAGGGGGAGAACAGCTATTTGGGTCACTACAGCTACCAAAAAATAGGAGGACAAAATATAGACCTTTTTATCACTTTCTCGTCACTACAGCTAAAAAAAAATAACCCTTTCTCCATAACCTAACCGAACCTTAACGATCCTAACCAAAAAGTACCGATCCTAACCAAACCGAACCTAACCGATCCTAACCAAACCGAACCTAACCGATCCTATCCAAACCTAACCGAACCTAACCGATCCTAACCAAACCGAACCTAACCTTACCGATCCTAACCAAACCTAACCGAACCTTACCGAACACAATGAAACCTAATCGAACATAATGAAACCTAACTGAACCGAATGTAATCTAAACTAAACGTATTGATAAATAAAAAGGCCTATATTTTTTGGTAGCTGTAGTGACCCTTGGTAGCTGTAGTGACCCTTTTGATGAAAAAAAGGTCTATATATTTTTTTTTGGTAGCTGTAGTGACCCTGGTAGCTGTAGTGAACCAGCCCCGAAATTTCTGGAGGTAATGGTCTCGTTAAGAGACTAAAGAAAATACGCTTGTATATAGGGTCTATAGACAGATGCGCCGCGGGCGTCAATAGGGCGATATAAGGGCCGCTATAGGGACGCTGACATCGTTAAAACAATTATCGTTTGCAAAAAAATGTTTCTAAAAATACTTCTAACGACTTATGAAATATAATAGGTATATCATGATTAAGAAAATAAAATTAACTTACCTTCATAACTTGTTGAAATTCCAATAAAACGAACTCGAGAGGCGAGAAAGGTCTAACCACGTACACGACTTGCAAACTTTTTTCCGTAGGATTGTTATCTTTTTTTTTGGCGGGCGATACAACGGAAAAATAGATCTGCCAGAGAAGTACAATTGGAGGGGCTACTTAGTCAGGCTTTTATTCCTCTTGTGTGCATTTATACGGAATTACAACAGACTATCAAAGGAAGTTAATTTTGTTTTCTTATTCATGACATACCTTTTATATTTTAATTAAGACGTTAGAAATATTTTAAACGTGTTAACAATGTCAGTGCCCTTCTATCGTCCTTACAACGCCTATATATCGGCCCAGTGATGTCTGTGGCGCTTTTAATGTTTCTTAATCAATTTAATACCTATGTAATACCTTCACATCAGCTCGAGAGCCACGTGCCATGTGGGATAATTAAAAAATCAAAGCCGTAGTACCTTCAAATGAATAGAGAAAATATGAAAATTAACTATAGCCTTCTTTACACTTGTAATATTTGCTGTCAGTTTAAGAATCAATCTGATTGTTGTGAATGTCTTCTAGAAAATTTGCAAAAGCCGAAAAGGGAACTGGTTGCTGCATCTTGACGAGTGTGTGACAAACCTTCTAAACAAATGTTTGCAATTCTGGGAACTTGTACATCTTGTTTCTTCATTGAAGTGACATCGAGCTGTGGACCGTGTTAAGTAGTAAGTTCATAAGGAGTTTTGAAACGGTGCAACCTAATATGAATTCGTTTTTTGTTCATTGAAACTAACACATTTGAAAGTTAGAAGTTCTAAACTGTACAGTACCTAAATAAATAAATACATGAATCTTGTTTTTGTTTTTTTTACTAAATTCGTTTCATGTACATATTTAATTTGGAAAGACCAATTAGTACCCACAAAAATTGTGTGTTTTTATTACAAAGTTGGAGGGTTTTTTTTATATATGAACATGTGCACCAGTGCACGGATGGGTAGGTATAATACTTCCAGTGGCGTAGCTAGGCATAGTTGCGCCCCCCCCCCCCCCGCCACGCCACTTAAAACTTTGCGCCCCCTTACCTCCTTCTCCAAATAGCCCTCATATAGGGTGGGGGTGCTATTTTGATGAGCGCTGGAACAAATCTGAGCAACTGTTCAACAACAGTAGGAACAGTCGGAAGGTTAGGAAATTAATATTGTTGCAGGGGGTCTGGGGGGCACAGCCTCCCAGTTTTTAAAGAATTATTAAAACAAATTTGTCCATTGTTCCGACTGTTCCTCCCGTTAATCAAATTAGGAAACAGTGATTTAATTATTCCTTAAAAACTGGAGGCTGTACCCACAACCACCCTGCAACAAGCTTAATTCAACTAAACCTAACCTTCCGACTGTTCCTACTATTTTTCCGACTATTCCTACCGTTGTTCCGACCGTTCCGCCGTGCCCATTGATCTCTATGAAGATTTACTGGTACAAGTATGTAGTATTTAAAAGTAAATATTAAATGAAAGTCGATTTATTTTCGAACTTTCATTTTGTTTTTGCGTCCCCAAACCTCCTGCCCCCCCCCCCCCCCCCGCAGTTGTGGGTCTTGCGGTTGCCTAGCTACGCCCCTGATTACGTCACGTATTATACTTGGTTTTATACCGTATAATACATGACGTATAAAACTAAAAAAAAGTACAAAAAGTTTAATAAAACATAATTACAAGATTTGTTTAAATGTTCAAAACAAAGTGTTTCATTAAGAGCCCAGATACAGCATTTAATTGAGAATTTCTCCGATTGTAGACACTGTGATCGTTTTTGATTTATAAATGTTTTTTTCTCCAGGTTTGAAGCCACATAATAATTAATAGAAAAATAATTTCACGTGTTGACCTTATAAAAAGGAAACATTGTGAAGCCAATAGATTAATGCATGTGCTAATTTTTTTGTTATTTTTCTAAGTCGTTTTTTTAATGAGAGTTCTTCAAGTGTTTGTGGGTTGGATTTTTGGGTCCTATGGGACTTAACTAATATTACATTTTTGTAGTTGAAAATGTTATTTTATATTTGAGTTAATGTTTGATTATTGGAGTATTTCTAGCATAACTTTATACCGGCACCTTTTTTTTTTCTATATCTGGTGTAAATCAGGGTCATATTTTATGTTGCTATTAGCTTGCAATGCCAATGTCAAATATGCGCAGTGTAAAGCCAATTAAAGCTTTTAAGTGGTCGTGAAAGTATTAAGTTATTGCTTTACCTCTTATAGGACCTGCATGTAAATAACTTAATAATTTGTTACATGTGATTTGCATCGTATAAACCAACGATTCTCGTTTCACCGCACACAATTTCGAGCAGTTTTCAACTTTTTTTTTTCTTGCTAGGTCGCGTTCTAATTCAACGCTTACATGTATTGCTTGACTAATTTATTATCTTTTGTCTAAATCTATTTATTTCATAAGGTAATTTAACCTTTTTGTATATAAATTTTTGAGTGGGTGTAGCTAAAGGTTCATAGGAGACGTTATTAGATGATTATGTGCAGGGGCGTAGCTGAGGATCCAAAACCCCGCGACTGCCGGGGGGGGGGCGCAGGGGAGGTTTTGAGGGCGCATTATGGGAGTCCGAAAGGGGCGCAATGTTTTAAGCGATTGGGGCCAAACCAAACCCAGCTATGTCGGATATGTCCAGAGGCGGGCTGGCCAAATGGCACAGGCAATTAGAAAACGGGATGAATAGAAGTTGGCTCCGCCCTTTTTATGACGAACGTAACTTCTAAATTGGTTGCTTATGTAGTCTCACGTCACATGCTCCGCCCTTTTCAACGTTGAACCACACGACAAACCAATTACAAGGTGCCGTTCGTCATAAAAAGGGCGGAGCCAACTTCTGTTCATCCCGTTTTCTAATTGCCTGTCCAGATGGCAGCTCGAGCAAATGTCAGCAGGGCTGGTAGTTATTTGAGCCGGTATTCAATTGGGCCGGTTGTTCTCTTTTTCAAAAAAATATTGCCAATCCAGTATAGAATCAAAATACCGGTCCTTCTCGGTGCCGACGTGCCAAACATTCACTTTATACACTGCCGAATGTAATAGGCAATGTGCAATTCTGCTCCATCCCCCAAAAACAAAAAAAACTAAAGCATCTCAAAACTAAGAAAGTCCTCCTAAGGATATTTGATACTGTGAAGGCCACGGGAACTTCTGAAAATTGGGTAGCCCTCGAGAGCCTCGCTGTAACTGAAATATAAATTCACATTTAAAAAACTTTTAACAGCTGCTTAAATTTCAAACCTGTTTACATGTTTGGTGATATATTAGAAAAATATTGCTAATTTTTGTGGCTCGCCACTAAGGGACTAAGCACCAATGCCAGATTTATAATTTCATAGGGGGGGGGCGATTCCTAGCGCCACTGCGTGGATATAAGGGTAAGGCGTCCATGTGAAAAAGGGGGACTTCTGTGGCCAGTTGAGCGCTCCTGAGGTATTTTAGAGCATTTAAATGTTTTTCGACGTTTGGCCATTTTTTGAAAAAAGCCGAAGTCTTACTTTTGCCCAATTTTGTCGAATTTTAAAAATTCTTCAATCTTCGTGATTTTCCAAGTTTTTTTGGGCAACATTAAAATGGCTTTGGAAAAGGGTGGCGACCAACCCACCTGGCCCCTATGTGCGGACGCCTGTGGTATTTGCATCCTTAAAAAATAGTCTCAGTCGACGTGGTTCTCTCGATAATTTATCGAACTACTTCAGAAACAAAACTTTCATTAATTTTTATTTTATTCTTATGGACCAACGTTAAACACACAGCCTGTCAGCATTTTTGGACAATAGCCAAAACAGTTGTTCAACTTACTCCAAAGTTACTCGAAATTTTTATTTTACATCATTATTTCGAATTTCAAAAATATAAATTTTGTACATTAAAGATGGCTTTGGAATGAGGGAGGGCTGACCGCCCCACCTTACCCCTATGTGCAGGCGCCCATGGGGCCTGATTATGCGAATTTGTGCCGCACATGGACGCTGGGCACTGGTCCTTTGGCTTTTTTCCAAAAAAAAAACGGCCAAAAGTAAAAAAAAATATTCAAATGTTCTAAAAGCTCTAAAAATGCCTCAGGAACGCTCAACTGGCCCCAGAAGTCCCAAAACCTTTGGAAAAAAAGCACATGGATTTAAGAATTTTTAAAATTCGAAAAAAATGGGTCAACAGCCAAGACTTTGGCTTTGGCGTTTTTCAAAAAGAAAAAAACGGCCAAAAGTCGAAAAATATTTAATAAATGCTCTAACAAGGCCTCAGGAGCGCTCAACTGGCTCCAGAAGTCTCCCTTTTTCTTGTCGACCCTTTATGAGAGTTTGTACAAGGGCGCGCTTTCTGGTGCTGAGAATCGCCTCAACCCTTTATGAAATGACCCTGCGGACGCCACTGGTGACGCTTACATATACAGCTGGTGGTCTGCTCTCAAACTGCTGGGGGGCGCAGAAAACGAAATGAAAGTCAATATATATTCAAAAATAATAATTGAATTAATTAAGCAAGTGATTCCGAATCACTCGCTTAATTTATTCAGTTATTTTCGAAAATAAATTGACTTTCATTTCGTTTATTGTGCATAGAAATTTCTTTTAGGGAGTGCTATTTTGATGAACGGCGGAACGGTCCGAACAACGGTACGAACAGTCAGACAAATAGTAGGAACAGTCCGAAGGTTTGGTTTAGTAAAATTATGTTGTTGCAGGGGGTCTGGGGGCAGTGCCATCTTAATTGGGGGGGGGGCTAACCTGGCCCTGGCCCAGGGCCTCCATCTAAACTAGGGTCTCAGTCCGTTATATATAGAACACTGGTTCCTTGGAGAAAAAAAATGAATTTATTTGTAAGGCATCGTTGGGGGCCTCAAATAAATCTTGTGCCAGGGGCCACAGAAGACTTAAAGACGGCCCTGTCTGGGTGACGCCGTCCCCGACTTTTTTCTTAAGAATTATTAAATCAAATTAGTCCATTGTTCCGACTGTGCCCTAATTTTTTCCATGGGAGGAACGGTCGGAAAAATGGACAAATTTAATTTAATAACTTTAAAAAATGGGAGCTTCGCCCCCCAGACCCCCTGCAACAAGCTTCATTTTACTAAACCTAACCTTTCGCCTGTTTACAACCTGTTCCGCCGTTCATCAAAGACCCAGTATGAGGGCAAGGGAGCGCAAAGTTTTACGCGGCGGGGGGGGGGGGGGGCCCGGGGGCAACCAAGCCTAGCTACGCCACTGACTTTACCCATTTTTTACCACTGTGCATATTAGTAAAATTTATCCAAACGTTTGTTCTATGTTAGACTTTTAGTACATATAATGCCACCATATAGTTTGTAACGGACACTAGAGGCAACAGTTTTTTATAGAATCTTAAGTGCTTTTTTATTTAAGAGCCTAGATAGAGTGTTAAGTTCGAAATTTCTCCGAATGTAGGCGTTGCGATCGTTTTTGATTGAAAAACGGTTTTTTTAACGTTTTTTCTCCAGGTTTCAAGTCACATAATAATTAATAGAAAAATAATTTCGCGTGTTAAGCTTATAAGAAGAAAACATCGTGAAGTCAATAGATTAATGCACGTGCTAATTTTTATGTGATTGTTCTAAGTCGTTTTTAATGGGAGTTCTTAAAATGTTTGGGTGACAGTTTTTTGGTCCTATGATACTTAACATGGAGTTAAAAATACGTAAGATTTTAAACGTTATTAAAAAATAAAAGGACCTTTTCAAAATTTATAAAAAGAAAACACCATAATGCCAACACATGAAAGTATGTGCTAATTATTTTGTTATTCTTCTAAATCGTTTTTAACGAGAGTTTTTCAAATGTTTGTGCGACGGTTTTTGATCCAATGGGATTTAACATAAGGTTAAAAAACGAACGATTTTGAACCTTGTTTAAAAATAGAAGGACCTTTTCAAAAATTATATAAATCGAGCCTGTAATGTACAATACTTTTTATTGCATTTTGCACTTTACTGCATTTTAATTGAGCAATTGTGAGACGATTTCTTGCAGTTTTAGTAAAACCATATAGTAACACTCATTTGTCTCGTTGTCGTCTGCTCAAAGCAACAAGATGGACGTGGATCTAGGCTCTTAATCCATACGATCTTTGTCTGACCAAATATCAAGACCTACATTTAACGATTCCAGTAAAATGTTTTCTCTGTGTTCTCATCTTTGTGTGTGTGTTGAACTGTGTTCCACTGCTCTACTTTGAAACGAAAAGAAAGAGGATGAACAGAAGGAGGAGGAGGAGGAAACTGTTGAGAGAGTTATTTAGAGTAAAATACTTCAGTTCAGTTGCAATCTCGATCACAAGTCACCATAAATTTTTTTAACACAAATGCTCACTTCATACATTATTAGAATCATGTGTGTTTTTATTATGAATGGGATTGTTTTGTAAAAATGCCTATTGTTGTGATTGCTTTATATAGTAGCTCTGCCACTAAAACTGTTGGCGGCCACTGAACTACCAGCCTATTTTTGTTAAGAATAATTTTTTTTAGTTGTCTTTTTTGTTTTGTTTTTAGTCCTCTATATTTGTGCGTGAAAATTATGAAAACAATTTAGTGTCTTGTATCCGTTTAGAATCACTGTTGAAGTGTTTTCTTAGTGAGTAAGTCACAAAAAAAAATCTCTTGGCAATATTGTATAGTTCTAAGGTGTGTTTGTGTTCAAAACTTATTATCCATGGATTAGTGCCATTGTATAATTAATTAATTCATCTGTTTAAAGTTTTCAAGGTTGAAAATATTTTGGTGACTTCAATGTGTAAATGTAAATTCAGTTGTTTGCTTTTTATTTTAGCTTTTATTATCCTAAAGATAGTTAAACGCTTCGAATATAAGCATAGCAATTGAAACGTCAGCCACTTCTTTATATAATTTTAAAATTAATAATTTTTTTTAAATAAGAGATGGTTTTTAGTATTCTTGAAAAACATTTTTTTAAGAAACTTTAAAAGTGACTTGTTTGGAAGAATCACCTGTTAATTAATGTAAAAACAGTCAAGAACTTTTAATTATATATTAATTATATTTAAAAAAAAAAAAAAAAGAAACACAGGAATGGATCCATTGTGCAAACGATTTTCTCTGAAACGAGTTTCATCAAGTCCACCACCTTGGAATCCAAGCGGAGGCTGTGATATTGTGATCGCTAATCCTTGGGGGTCGTTGCGTCCTTTACCACCAACACCACGACCACTGCAACCACCACCGGTGTTCTCGGTTCCGATGATGATATCTTCTACATGTCCTCAACACGGACGTCTATTTCAGAAAAATAAGTCAAAGATGTCACGATGTGATGCCTTTCTGGATGGTCTTCCTTCGGATAGTTTTACGATCAAGTTAACCTTCACCATAGGATTGTGCAAGCTTTTCTGTGGTATTATCGTATTTCTTCTCGGATTAACCGCTCTACCGTTTCAGGCGACTCTTGCCGGTATCGGAGCCGGACTTTGGGCAGGAATGGTAACTCTCATTTCAGGAGTTGCTGGACTCATGACGAGCAAACTTCCTCGCAATTATGCTGTGCTTGTGACGTTTCTCTGCTGGTCCATCACGTCACTGGTCACTTCCGTTCTTTTAACCATATTCTCTGCGACAGGACTCACGAAAGATATATCTTATGTATATCGTGTTAAAGATTTAAACGTCTTCGAAACTTCGACCGTTAATCTTATCCGAATGAATCGGTCTTCGTCATCCGCAGGGGACGACGATGGTGGAGCGTTTCGTGATGTTTTTGACGAAGAGTCGTTCGTATCTTTCGACGACTTGTTTCGAACTGGTCGTCCAGCTGTCATTATTAATGCAGCTTTGGTCACTTTGGCTGTAGTGGACTGCCTAGTGTCCATCATGGCAATAATTTTGGCCAGTAGCGAGACTTGCGTCTGTTGCGTAGGCGGTGTTCGAACGTGGGGAGCACGGTCGACAAAGGAGAGTCGTATTCGACAAGACAGACTTATTCGTTGGATACAACAGCAAAGATTAAGGCTACTCATACAAGTAAATAAAACCTAAAGTTTTTTTTAAAGATGGTTTCTGACCAGACGAGCTGATTTTTGAACTGTTGATTAATCAATCTTTCAGGCGCAAATTTGCAAAAAATCTAGAAAGTAGAAGGGTAGCTCAATCACTTAAGAGGCTATATTGCAAAATGACTTCGAAAAGTCTCCTCAAAGAGAGCGCTAGCATCGTTTTTCTATTGAGCCCATTGACCCAATATTAAAGAAGAAATGTTAATTTTTAAAATACACAGTCGCGGCAACATTCTATCGAGTGATAGAATGACAAAAATTGGTAAGTGCTGTTATATTTTTACAAACTATTTCAAACTCGCGAATTTTTAAGTTCTGTTATGTTAAACTCCATTGAGTACGCGCGCTCATAAGAAAAAAAAATCAATTAAAATGTTGGTAAATAAATACCTAAAATAATTTTAAAAAAAGAAACGCAATTAAACCACAGTGAAGCCAACACATTGGCTCACGTGCTGTTTTTTTAAAATTATTTTTACGTATTTTACAAGCATTTTAGTGCATGTTTTTCTTATTTGAGCGTACTCAATGGAGTTTAACGCAAGAGTTAAAAATTCGTAATTTTGAAATAGTTTTTAAAAAATATAACCGCACTTAATAATTTCTTGTCATTCTATCACTCGATCAGCATATATTTAAAGTGCACATTGCACTTTGAAAACTTAATAGTGGAAAAGTTCAAATATGAAAAATAAACATATTGTCATGACTGTTTATTTAAAAAATTAACGTTTCTTTTTAACATTGGGTCTATGGGCTCAATAAAAAAACGATGCTAGCTCTCTTTGCGGAGATTTTTCGAAGTAATTTTGTGATGTGTAGCCTCTTAAGGTGTCTGAATAGATATTTATTTTGTTTTTGTTTCTTTGGACAATGATACTCCAGTGGCTGATGCTAAGCTACATAGATATTTTTTTTTGGAAAATTTTCACGCAAGAACGTCAAGTGAATGTTTTTTTTTTGGAAACAACATTACGATAATTCGATAAAAAAAAATTCAAATTGTTTTCAAAACCAGAATTGTAGAAGATGATGCGAAACGTTTTTCTAATGATAATATCTATAAAAAAAATAAACATTTTATAGCAATTTGAACCAAAAATGGGTCATTATTGGGGTTTCCATTGACATGTATTAAAAACTATTTTCGCCTTTTTCAAACTGTCATAAAAAGTTTATTTTTTAAAGATATTATCATGAAAAAAACTTTTAGCCCTTTCACCAACTTATAGAATTCTACTGGCCCCTCCGCCAATTTGAATAAAGAAACAACAAACGCGTGCATTTTAAAAGTCTTTTGCCTCCCTGGTCTCAAACTCGTTTGTAACCGTGGGCCACTCAGGCCTTTTTAGTTTGGATCGTGGGCCAGACCTGATTTTCAAAGCATGCCAAATTTTAGCGATAGAAATAAGGTTTCTGGTTGAGTTGAAAGAGGGAAGGATCAGGGAGAAAAAAAAAAGTCTAGAATACTTGTGAATTATTTTAAATTTATTGTAATTTATTTTAAATACACCACAGGCATTTAGAAATCGGGACGAATACAAGTTGGCTCCGCCCTTTTTATGACGACCGGCAACTTCTAATTGGTTTGTTGTGTGGTTCGGCGTTGAAAAGGGCGGAGCATGTGACGTCAGACTACATAACCAACCAATTAGAAGTTGCCAGTCGTCATGAAAAGGGGCGGAGCCAACTTGTGTTCTTCCGATTCATTGGAATGGAAAAATTATAGAAATGAAATGGAAGAAATGTGGAAAAACTATTAGTGCAAAGGTAGAAAGGATTAAAAATTATTACAAAAAGTAACATACAATGATACAGCAATTTCTAAAGAATAACATTACTTGCCTTAATCTTCTCGGTTGTAGTGTATCTACAACCACATATTTTTACTGTGGATTAACTGTTATTCTGATTACTAAAATGCTAATTTCAATTATCTTATGTCTACGGAATCATATACTATATAACGCGTTACATGTAAAACTTAAAAAAAATGGGTTATACCTTGTTACACACATGAGTTAAATGAATTCAAATTAAATGTGTTTAGGTGAATTATACATGACGTCAGACCAAGTTGATGACGTTCATAAAAGGGCTGAGCAAAAGAAATTCTAATGCTGGGCACAATTGCCTGTGATAAACTGTAGTTTAATTTTGCTACTATTATCCCTCCCCTTTTTATATTTGAAAGAGAAAATGAAATTTTCATTTTTTCTGGTGTGCGCATGCGCATCGGTTTTTCCTTTTTTTTACTCCTTTCCTTTCAATTTCAGTTACCCCCTCCCACTTTTTCCCCCTCCACGTTTCTCTCTCTCCCGCCTCTACCCTTTCCAACCTTTTCCCTTCTCTCCAATTTAATATCATGGGGTCTTGGTATGGGGAGTGTGCAACATATAGTTGCCCTTGAGAAAAAAAGCGGTTCATTTATTCATTTAAATTTATATAAATTCCGACGTGCTTCAAGGTTTGTACAGCGTTAAACACACACACATACACAGACCTGGCTTAATATATATATATATATATATATATATATATATATATATATATATATATATATATATATATATATATATATGTATACTAGTGGGGTAACCCGTCATAAATGACGGGAGCAAAATTCACAGGCAATTGTGCGCATGCGCGTCGTTTTTTCCTTTTTTTTACTCCTTTCATTTCAATTTCAGTCACCCTCTCCCTCTTTTCTCTCTCTCTCCCCCTTCTACACTTTCCAACCTTTTCCCCTCACCCCCTCTCACTTTCTCTCTCTCTCTCTCTCTCTCTCTCCCCATCTACACTTTCCAAAGGAAGAGTTCAACATATAGTTGACCTTAAGTTGACCTTAAGTTGACCTTTATTCAAATTTATATAAATACCGACGTGCTTCAATGGTTCTTGTTACTCCACACACACACACACACACACACACAGACCTGGAATATTATATATATAAAATTTATAATAATATATATATATGTATATATATATATATATATATATATATATATATATATATATATATATATATATATATATATATATATATATATATATATATATATATATATATAATGAATAGGTAAGGCCTCTTTGCATGTTAACCTAATCAAATACTTTTTAAAATGTCATAGACCTCCAAGGAACTTCCCTATTTTTGTTAGCGGTTTTTTGCGTGTGTTTCTTGTTTCAGTCTAAACAAATTTGCATATTCTCACGCAACTCGAGAAGATTTTTTCTACAAGCTGTAGTTTATAATAGGATTGTTCCATTAGTTTTTATTTGTGATTTTCATTTAGTGATAAGAATCCATTTATCTTTGGTCTCCTTGATTTCCTTTTTCTTTTCTTTCTGATAAATACCACCTGCGGTTATTTAAAAATTCTGTCTTCGATTTTTGAGGGCAGGCATCTCTCTGCCCAGCAGTAAAAAAAAATTGTGTTGTGCCCTTTTATGAGCGTCATCAATTTCTAATTGGTTAATATTTGGTCTGACGCTTATAAAAGGAGGGGGGGCAACACAATTTTTACTGCTGGGCAGAGATGCATGTATTTTGAGGTTATTTACTTTCTTGACCTTGATATTCTTGTAGCTTTGCTAGTAAAACACGGCCAAGAACTTGACCCATATATATTTTTTTTATAAATAGTTTGATTTTAGAGCTGTTTATTTTAATTATCAAGAAAGTCACTGACCTACAGTATTTCTATAAAACACTAGTTTTACTGTATATTAGTTGCGTCGCCCTTAGATTCTTAGAAGAAGCTTGTGACGTTAGAGCAGCGGTCGCCAACCTTTCGGACCTCATGGACCAATAAATTCAAAATTTTAAATCCCGCGGACCACTAATATGAATTTTTTAAAAAAGATAAATACGTTTGACAAATAATAATCAGAGAGAACTTCCATTTTATTAATATAAAAGCTTTAAAGGTTGTATTGTAACAAAATTATTATAGTTAGTTTAATTATTACAAAATAATTAAAGCTTAGGGGAGAAGCGTGTGGTGGGGGAAACTGAACGAAATGTAGCTCTCGCGTGCCGTATTTTACGAGAACTGTACTAGATAGACTCTAGTACATTTCGTGAATTTAGTGCAACATAAAGGCGTAAATTGTCATTCAGAATAGAAGAATTTATTAAGAATATTTTTTTTTGTTTTATTATTATTAAAACAAAAAAAAATGCAAATATTGTCCAGATTTTTCTGCGGACCACCAAAACTTTCTCGCGGACCACCAATGGTCCACGGATCACCGGTTGGGGAGTGCTGCATTAGAGGGATTAACAAAAAAGAATTATGATTGTCAGATAAAATGGATAATGACAAAATTTTGCAGGCACCCTTTTGATTTAAATTGTTGAACAATTTATGAAAAATTCAGGAGTGTGTTATTAAGACAAAATAACACACTCCTGAATTTATCATAATTTCTCTGTCGTGAGTGACGTTAGAGAAATTATATTTTTTTATATTTCAATCAGCTTCTTAATTACTGGATCAACAATTTTGGCAAATGTGATAAGGAATTAGCAGTTGAAAGGCTAGTTGATTGAAAAATTGAAAGAAATGCTGCCCAAAATGATTCTCATGGGAGTCATGGGATAGGACAGGCAAGTGTTATATATGTACCCACTAAAGACACTTGCCATAAAGCCATTTGCCCTATAGACACTTGCCCTAAAATCATTTGCCATAAAGGGTTATTTGCAATAAAACCATTTGCCCTAAAGGGGCATTTGTTGTAAAGACACTTGCCCTAAAACCATTTGTCCAAAAGGGTCATTTCTCCCAAAACCATTTGCCCTAAAGGGGCATTTCCCCCAAAACCATTTGCCCTAAAGGGTCATTTCCCCATAAACCAATTGCCCTAAAGGGGTATCTGCCCTAAAGACACGTGCCCTAAAGACATTTGCCCTAAAACCATTTGTCCTAAAGGGACATTTCCTCTAACATTATTTGCCCAAAAGGGTCATTTGCCCTAAAACCATTTGCTCAAAAGGGTCATTTGCCCTAAAACCATTTGCTCAAAAGGGTCATTTGCCCTAAAACCATTTGCCCTAAAGGGACATTTGCACGAAAAGGATATTTGCCCTCATCAGTAGTGTAAATTTACGTCATTTGGCATTTTTTACATGCCGCAGATACCAGAACCTATTTAACATAATCTACCAAAAGACACTAAACCATATAAAAAGAGAGAACAAAAAAGTGGTTTTAGGGCAAATGTGTTTTAGGGCAAATGCCACTTTATGGCAAACGTCCTTTTAGGGATAGCTTCTCACCTAGCTTCGCCCCTAGCTTCGTACTTAGCTTCACATTAGCACTTACCATAGCACAAGACTGAGTGGTTTTTAATGTGTGTAGCTAAATGTGAAGCTAAGTGTGAAAGGTGAAGGTATCGTAAGTGTGAAGTTGACTGTGGTTTTCATTAATTACGAAGTATTAATGAGCCAACCAATCTTCCATAGTTTCCTATCAAATGTAAGAACTTGCCTATACCACTAGATGATGCCATAGTGTTCCTCAACACATGACACACCTTTACAAAAGTAATACACAAGATATACAGTACATATTGTAACACCCTGTATTTCGCCTTCCAGCCCCTCCCCTAGCCTGGGGGTCCCTGGGGATGTAAGGGACGTACTTCCGTCCTTTCCCTCCCTCTTGAAGACCCCAAAGCTCCAATACACACACTGGTCCCCAGGGCATGGGTACCCCTGAAAAGGTGTACACAGGCTCTGGGTATAAAGACCATGTTTCAATAGATTCTGGGTCCATTGTCTGATTATCGAAACTATGAAACTACTCATATAATGGTCCAGTGGCGAAAGCACGCCACACCCATAACTATTCTCTGCTTTATTATGGTTTAATGGTTGAACATAATAAACTAAGTAAAACGTCGAACCTGCATCCGTCTCGCCTGTCTTTATGATTCTTTTCAGAGCAGCTATGAAACCACGGAATATCTAAGAGAACGACCCCGGCACCAGTGGACTCAGGTAGTATAGTACAAACCCTCTTAACAAACAGCGGTAGCTGCTCTAGTCAAGAGAGTTCACAACCTGAGCCCCGTAACAAGAGCTCTACATTGTTACAATATACAATGGTAACCACTTTTCTCTCTCTCTCCCCCTTTACACTTTCCAACCTTTTCCCCTCACCCCTCCCACTTTTCTCTCTTTCCCCCTTCTACACTTTCCAAAGGAAGAGTTCAACATATAGTTGACCTTGAGAAAAAAAAAAACGGTTCATTTATTCAAATTTATATGGGTTCCGACGTGCTTCAATGGTTTTGTTACTCCACACACACACAAACACAGACCTGGGATATTATTATATATATAATATCCCAGGTCTGTGTGTGTGTAGAGTAACATCGGAATTTATATAAATTTGAATAAATGAACAGCTTTTTTTTTTCTCAAGGTCAACTAAATGTTGCACCCTTCCCATCCAAGAACCCCATGATATTAAATTGGAGAGGAGAAAAGGCTGAAAAGTGTAGAGGAGAGAGAGAGAGAGAGAGAGAGAGAAACGTGAGAGGGGGTGACTGAAATTGAAATGAAACGCATCCAACGCAGGGCTGCTAGGTTTGTTTGTGGTAAATATGGATATGCCGACAGTGTAACTAAAATGCTTTCAGAGCTTGGTTGGGATAGTTTACTTGCAAAACGTTCAGATTTTAGTCTTAATATCTTTAATCGAATGCTAGAAGGCTCTTGCCCTAAACCTACTTCAAGTAAACTTTGCAGGGCATTATATTTGGGTAGGGGTGACCACTCTAACAAAGTTGGAGAGATTTTTGCACGAACAGATTCTTATTACTGGTCATTTGTCCCTAGGGCGATTCGACAATAGAACTCGCTTGCTTGGGATTTTGTGCAGGAAAAACATATTTTATGGGAGTCATAATTTTGTTTTGTTTTGACAATGCATATATTTGCAGCATTAAAAAATATTGAAATTGTTGTTGGGTTTATATCAATAGGGTTTTATATTTTCTGGTTTTGACAATGCATTTTCTATGCTGCACTTGGACTCTTGTCCCTCTGCCATAGGCCTTTATGGCTGCTTGCAGAGTAATTTTTCAAATTCAAATTCAAATAACCCAATTATGGGGCTCAAAGGTAACTCAAAGGGCTCTTCTTGTGGAGCATTTTGTGCCAAAACTGAGTATGGCCAGTAGATGGTGCAGATTGTACTTAGTGCTTCACTTGCAATAAGGTTCAAAGGACCAGGACCCGCCTCTCAGTATTATAGCACGGCACGACCCTGGTCAGAGGCGGACTGGTCAAAGGGTGCAGCTCGGGCAAATGCCGGAAGGGCCGTTATTCAATTGGGCTGGTTGTTTATTTTTCAAAAAAATATTGCCAATCCAGTACAAAATGCCAGGGTCAAATTATTTTCCCAGCATGCCTCTGACCTATGTAGTGAAGCATATTGTGGGTATGAAGTTGTAATTTTTGTTTGCATATTAAAAACCAATAGATTCGGTACAATTTACAAAAAAGTCAAATAAAATTAGTTGTCATTGGTTAAAACCAAAGGTTTATTTAAAAAAAAACCAAGTGGTTAAAATCACGGTTTTAAGCATGGTTGTAACCGCAATGGTTAAAACCACGCCACCCTGCAAAGGACGTAAAAGAAATGATTGCTATTTTAAGCAAGAGGCCTTCCTTCAAGCTTCAAAAAAGCAGACAATTCACCACTCATTTATGGCGTTGTTGTCTAACATGGAGTTGCTTTACCTTAATAAAATTTATCTTAATAACATACTAACACCATCATTCGTATATCGGCCTATTGTTTATGGTCATCCTCTCCTGTACGCCCGTCATTCTGACGGGTTACGAAATACCTTAAAATTGAAAACATAACCCTAAATTAACCCATCAAAGACGAGTACGACATCTAGTAAGGAATAACATTAATTTTTTTTTTCAATTGATCTTCCATAGCCGCCACCACAGGAATCTTTGCATCGTTATACTGGGACTTTGATGGCGAACACTAGTCGACGTGGACCTGGACAGCTGGACTCTACTCAAACGTATTCCAGTTTGTGTCGTTCATACGTGTCGGATGCAACAACCAATTCAGCCATCTCGGTGGATTCTTTGAATAAGAGGAATCTGGCATCGAACTCCAATTGTGAAGTATTGCCTCTTACAACTACGGATAAACTGGACAGTTTAACTGACGAGCAAGTACTCACCACCTATTCACAACTTGACAAACAAGTGGCAGATGACTTTATTAGAAGGTCTCTTAAAGGAGCTTCAAATAATTAAGTCAAATTAGCAAAAATACATTTAAAGGTGTTGTGCATAATGAATTAATTGATATATTTACTAACGTAGTCACGATATATATATTATATTCTTCGAACGGGACTACGAATATTTCTCGTGTTAAACGAATTCCGTATTAAAAGAAGAAATTTTTTTTAAAAATGTATTTTATACTGTACTAGTGGGGTAACCCGTCATAAATGACGGGAGCCAAATTCACAGGCAATTGTGCCCAGGATTAGAATTTCTTTTCCTCCGCCCTTTTATGACGTCAGACCAAGTAACAAACCAACTAGGAATTGAACAGGGCGGAGCATGTGACATCAGACCAAGTAACAAACCAATTAGAAATTGATGACGTTCATAAAAGGGCTGAGCAAAAGAAATTCTAATGCTGGGCACAATTGCCTGTGATAAATTCTACACTGTGAACGGAAAAAAAAACGAACCTCTATAAATACTACAATAACATATGAAGAGGTTCGGTTTTTTTCCGTTCACAGTGTAGTTTAATTTTGCTACTATTTTC
Source organism: Brachycybe producta (assembly GCA_036925085.1). Taxonomy (NCBI): domain Eukaryota; kingdom Metazoa; phylum Arthropoda; class Diplopoda; order Playtdesmida; family Andrognathidae; genus Brachycybe; species Brachycybe producta. The sequence goes on along the minus strand of JAUPFP010000011.1, from coordinate 5,108,172 downwards.
TCCTCCCCTTTTATATTTGAAAGAGAAAATGAGCGTTTCATTTTCTCTGGTGTGCGCATGCGCGTCGTTTGTTCCTTTTTTTACTCCTTTCATTTCAATTTCAGTTTCCCCCTCTCCCTTTTTCCCCTCTCCCTTTTTCCCCCCTCCCCTTTCTCTTTCTCTCTCTCTCCCCCTACCCTTTCTAACCTTTTCTCTCCTCTCCAATTTAATATCATGGGGTTCTTGGATGGGAAGAGTGCAACATATAGTTAACCTTGAGAAAAAAAGCGGTTCATTTATTCATTTAAATTTATGTAATTTCCGACATGGTTCAAGGTTTTTGTTCTTAATTGTTTGTACAGCGTTACTCATAGACAGAAGGAGGTAAACACAGAAACACAGACGGGGCTTAATATACATGTGTATATATATATATATATATATATATATATATATATATATATATATATATATATATATATATATATATATATATATATGTATATGTATATATATATATATATATATACATATACATATATATATATATATATATACATTGTATAATATACATGTGTATATATATATATATATATATATATATATATATATATATATATGTATATGTATATATATATATGTATATGTATATGTATATATATATATACATATACATATATATATATATATATATATATATATATATATATATATATACACATGTATATTAAGCAACGTCTGTGTTTCTGTGTTTACCTCCTTCTGTCTATGAGTAACGCTGTACAAACAATTAAGAACAAAAACCTTGAACCATGTCGGAAATTACATAAATTTAAATGAATAAATGAACCGCTTTTTTTCTCTATATATATATACATATATATATATATATATATATACATATATATATATATATATATATATATATATATATATATATATATATATATATATATATATATATGTATATATATATATATATTGTGAGCTTTTGACATCAACCAATATTTTATTACCAACCTTTAGATGACATTTCTACTTTTCGTTTCTTCTCTGAGCAGTATGACACCTGCACAGGAGAAGATCCGAGCTGTAGAGAGAGCTGGATGGAGATAGATTGTAGTCACTCTTCTGCATGGGGGTGAAATCGATGCAGGAGAGTGGCGGCCATCTCTCTCTCTTCCGGTTGATGCTGATATACATCTTCTCCATCGGTATTCCGACTAGAGAAGATGTTGTAGCTGCTGAGAATCGTATAGCTCCTGCCCTATGAAACCTCCGGCCTCTGAAGAGAAGTTATTAACATAAAGACATAGAGACAACGCTACTTCTTGTTACAACACTTTTATTCATTCCTTGTAAGAAGTACAGATACAAGGGTGAATAGTAATATACTAACTGGAAATCCTCAGGCCCATGATTTGGAATGTATCGCAAAAACAGGCAAAGGAAAGAACTTAGGAACAAAGAGGAACATGGTCCTTTTATACCTTGGACCTGTGTACACCTGCGAGGTGTAACAGGTCCAAGTGACCACGGTCCTTTATGTATCAATCCGCCACTTGGGCATGAGTCAGAAAGGAGGGAGGGACGGTTGAGAGTTGTGTACCCCCCAGGCTATGGTTTTGGCGGGATCACGATTTACAGGGTGTTACAATATATATGTATATATATATGTATATATGTATATATATATATATATATGTATATATACATATATATAGATATATATATATGTATATATATATATATATAGATATATATATATATATATATATATATATATATATATATATATATATATATAGATACAATTGGGGTAACCCGTCATAAATGACGGGAGCATCTAGTTTCTTTTTGTGTGACTGTCTGGTTGTCATGAAGCAATTCGCCTTGACCACTTGTTTTTTTTATAAGCACCTTAATATTGTTACAGGTATGTGAAGACAGGGAGATACAGTCATGTGCCCCGCCCCTTTATGACTGTCAGACCAAATATCAACCAATTGGAAATTGAAAAGAACGGGGCATGTGACGTCAGACCAAATAACAACCAATTCAAAATTGAAAAGAACGGGGCATGTGACATCAGACGACATAACAAAATAATTATAAGTTGCTGGCCCTCATAAAAAGGCGGGGAAAACGACTGTATTTTACTGTCTTTACTTGCCTGTCCTTACTATTGTTTGGATTCTTGGATCGGGAGAGTGCAACATAAAGTTGACCATGAGAAAAAAAGCAGTTCATTTAAATTTCAATCTGATTAAGTATTTGTCCTAAAACAATTTACCCTAAAGAAACATTTGCCCTAAAGGGAGATATGCCCTAAAGGGAGATATTGCCCTAAAGAGAGATATTGCCCTAAGGGAGATATTGCCCTAAAGGGAGATATTGCCCTAAAGGGACATTTGCCCTGAAGGGACATTTGCCCTAAAGGGACATTTGCCCTAAAGGGACATTTGCCCTAAAGGGACATTTGCCCTAAAGGGACATTTGCCCTAAAGGGACATTTGCCCTAAAGGGACATTTGCCCTAAAGGGACATTTGCCCTAAAGGGACATTG
>JAUPFP010000011.1:5065627-5100627 GCA_036925085.1 Brachycybe producta | reverse complement strand
CCGCATTTCGCTGGGCGATCCTTGGGATTCAACCACTCAGCCCCAGTGACCCCCAAATTAACCCACACAAAGAATGAAACCAAAACCCAGTCTTGTAGTTAATATATTGATATTTATTTAAAATAACACTTATGCAGTTTGCAATAAATAAAGCCTTGAGTGTCCCAAAGGAGTTTAAACTGCAGAAGGTCGACTTTCCACGACTGCCAGATTGTCCCCTTAAGGATGTGACTTGGAGGGAATGTCACCACAATTTTTTTTTGGAACAGAATATGGCCGGCAGCAGGACGGATAGTGGGATTTGTCTCGTAGACCTTCTAACCAGGCAGATCACAGGGCGTGGCCAACGTGCTCTCTTGGTGGTGGTCAAAACCCTTCTGCTCCTTGAAGAGAACGAGCTTTGCGGCTCGGATGCTGCTATCAAGTTTGGGTGACGGAACATGGTGGTGTGCAAATGGTGGGCACGCCTGTGTGCCGTGTTTCTGGTATAGCTCCAGGAAACAATCCAACGTAGAAGCCTCAACCACTCGTTCCCTGGAAGTTGAGAGGATTAGGGGGTCTGCGATTAGGTTGTCACATTCTAACCAAATCAAAACGGGCCCAAACTTGCCCAAACGTTTACAATTTCCATTTTTTTATCCACTAAAATATCAGATTTGTTAATACATTTATCCGAAAACAATTTTTGCAAGTGTCTGTAAGTGCTAATGTTTACAAAACAAAAAAAAATATGGTTCCATCTTTTAAGGATCTTACTGCCATAATAATTTTTTTTAGCATGTAATGGCTCAAATACATACTGTTCGTATTATGAAAAGTGTTTTGTCATTTGCTGTCAATGCAAGTGTGTTAGGCAAGTTAGGGTTTTTCGTATGCGCCCATTGATGATAATACGTCAGTGGACCCAGATGGACCCGAATATGGCTTATATAATTGTTTTTACCACTTGTAGGCGTACCTACAACGATATAATGGAGGGAAAAAAGATGTAAGTTAACCTCATGTTTTTGTAACCTTGCTTTGACGTGTAGGTTGTGCAGCATTGACGTCATACTTTAGGTGAATTATTGTAATGATGAGTTCGTTATTATGAAGGCCTATAACCAATGAGCGAACTGCCTTGCTAATAATCGATCATTTGTATAATGAATTTATTTGACAACTTCCTTTGGCTTATGCAAATTACGCTTGTTTCTTTGTCAAACTTGGTATAAATGTTCTCCGTGTGTTCGTTTTCGGCAATGTTTCTGTTTTCAATTTTATCTTCGGAAAGTATTTGGTAAGTTTCAAAAACCTTATTTTATTAGCATTTAAAGAGTATATAGTTTTATTTTTTTTTTTATAGAAATTCACAAAAGAAAAAAAAGTTTGTCTACTGTCATTATTGAGAAATCAAGTATGCGACCATTCGTGTGGTTGTTCGTTGTCGGCATTGCTACCGTGGCCACGCTGTCTTTAGAGGAAATTCGAGAGCACGGTATTCCGGAGAGTCGAGTGGACGCTGCTCTAGCTCAAGCTCAAGATGAAGTTCGTGCAAGGAAGAAGCGTAGCGATGACTTCGAAATGCTTTCAAATGCTACTCGCAAGTCTTACAACAAACCCACACCTGAAGTCGCTCAGCTCGTAGAAGTTCATCGTGTTGCGGAGCGAGCTGCTGAAATTCTTGCAGAAAAGTAAGATTGTTTGTAATTAGCGGATTTACAAAATTCTAAATCCTACGTATATGACAGAGACAATATAGTATTTTAATTTTAGTTCTAATACCTAGTACACACTTGATAATTTAAATGCATTTAAATAATAAATGTGTTCTACAGAGGCCTGTGAAGGGCAAACAAACAATATGTCGAATTCAATTTATTCAGTTAGTAATCTGAAAATATTGGGTTAATACTTAAATATATTATATAAACTATTGACAAAATATTGATTTAGCATTTCAATTTTAAAATATTAATAATAAAGTCAATTTTTATTTGGTTCATGTCCTTAACTGGATTCCGTATAATTCACCTAAACACATTTAATTTGAATTCATTTAACTCATGAGCGTACAAGGTATAAGAGAGATTTTTGTTTATAGAGCTTTGATAAAGTATGATAGTATGTTTGGCAAGCTTTTATTATAGTCTTCCAAGAAAATTACTTTTACTAGCATGTGTAAATGAATGAGTGAAGCTTTACATGCAGTTTTTCCATAGGCAAATGGGGACCCAAAGATTCCAACAGAGTTGTCGTCGTGCATGCTCAGGGGCGTAGCTAGGGAACTGCCAGACCCGCAACAGCGGGGGGAGGGGGGGGGGGGTCGCAAGAGATTTGGGGGCGCAAAAAACGAAATGAAAGTCGATTTATTTTCAAAAATAATTGAATAAATTAAGCAAGTGATTCCCAATCATTCGATTAATTTATTCAGTTATTTTCGAAAATAAATCGACTTTCATTTCGTTTATTGTGCATAAAAATTTTTTTATGGGGTGCTATTTTGATGAACGGCGGAACGGTCCGAACAACGGTACGAACAGTCGGAAAAATTGTAGGAACAGTCCGAATGTTTGGTCTGGGCGACTGGGGGTCTGGGGACCCCGAGTTTTTTTTAAGAATTAGTAAATCAAATTAGTCCATTGTTCCGACTGTTCCCTAATTTGTTCAATGGGAGGAACGGTCGGAACAGGGCTGCGCCCTCCCCCCCAGGCCCCCTGCAACAAGCTTCATTTTACTACTGTTACTAGGCCTACTGATCTGCCGTTCATCCAAATAGCAACCCCCCCCCCCCCCTGTATGAGGCTAAGTGGAGGGGGACTTAAAGGGAGCGAAATGTTTTAAGCAGCCCGGGGGGGGGGGGTGGGCGCAAAGTTTTATGCGGCGGGGGGGGGGGCGCAACCAAGCCTAGCTACGCCACTGTGCATGCTAGGTTCACTATAAAGCATTGATTCTTAACGTTTTGACGATTACAGACCCCCAACATGTCAGATACCCCCTTCTCCATACTTTCAAAATTGTCTTCGTCATCACCAGTCACATTAAGACGCGTTTAAGATTCTACATCACAAAATTACTTTGAAAGATCTCTGCAAAGACAGCTAGCATCGTTTTTCTATTGAGCCCATAGACCCAGTGTTAATGAAAAAATGTTAATTTTTAAAATACACAGTCGCAGCAATATGTGTATTTTTCATATTTAAAGTTGTCCAATATTCAAAGTGCAATGTGCACCGTAAATATATGCTGATCGAGTGATAGAATGACAAAAAATTGGTAAGTGCGGTTATATTTTTAAAAACTATTTCAAAATCTTGAATTTCTAACCGTTATGTTAAACTCCATTGAGTACGACCAAATAAGAAAAAACCTCCATAAAAATACTCGTAAAAATTCGTAAAAATAATTTTAAAAAACCAGAAAAAAAAAATCAGCACGTGCGCCAATGCGTTTGCTTCACTGTGGTTTAATTGTGGTTTTTTTAAAATTATTTTTAGGTGTTTTTACGAGCATTTTAATGGATGTTTTTTTCTTACAAGCGCATACTCAATGGAGTTTAACATAAGAGTTAGAATTTCGCTATTTCGAAACAGTTTTTAAAAATATAACCGCATTTACCAATTTTTTTGTCATTCTATCACTCCATCAGCATGTATGTAAGGTGCAGATTGCACTTTGAAAACTTACTATTGGACAACTTTAAATATGAAAAATAAACATAATGCCGCGACTGTGTATTTTAAAAATTAACATTTTTTCTTTAACATTGGGTCTATGGGTGCAATAGAAAAACGATGCTAGTGCTCTTTGCGGAGATATTTCGAACTAATTTCGTGAGGTGTAGCCTCTTAAACGAAAATTAGATGTTTCCGAACCACTCAGCAACTATTCGAGAGCTGCTCGCGAGCATATAAGATCTACACCAAACATTAGACTTGGTCCTCTGTTTGGCAGATGTTAGAGAACTAACCCTTTGATGTACGGCCTCAACAGCTCTAGAACAGTTTGCGAGCTGCTCGCCAGCATAACGTTTACAACAACATAAAATAGTGTTTACGCGTTCACATGGCGAACAGCTCGCGAGATTTTGCTTGTTAGTTCTTCTAGAGTTCGCACAGGGTTCGCGTTTTAAACTATTATTAAAGATGTCATCAACCAAGATTGGGATGTATAGTTGCTATTGATCAGTCACGTTTATTATTTTCTCCTCTGACCACTCACAAAACAACACTCAGTAGAAATTATATTTGAAACATTTGTAATATTTGTTCAGCAGATGTTTGAGACCTAACCCTATAATGTACCACCTCAAGACCTACCTTTGTATCGGTTCGCGACCTCCTGTAGAACTGTTCGCGAGCTCCCGTCTAAACCGGATTCTGTTTCTGTTCAAGAACTGTTATAGAACGGCTCCCGAGAAATTGATTTAAACGCGCCTTTAGGTAGGTCTAGCCAGTATGACTTCAACAGAAGTCAACAGCTTGGTTTTACTTTAGGTATGAATAACTAGGAACAGAACTGACGAAAGAAAATCACGATATCATCATTGATAGTTTAGTCTAATCTAGCAACGTTTTTTAAAAATTGTTCAGAGACCGAGTCCCATACTCTCTTTTTTTTTTGGTTCCTATACCCCCATGAGGTATGGGAGATATAGACATTTGCCCTAAAACCATTTGTCCTAAAGGGACATTTCCCCTAAAGACACTTGCCCTAAAACCATTCGTCCTAAAGGGACATTTGCTCTAAAGTCAACCACATTCCAACCACTGCAGGGGACTCAAAGTGGTTGGTTTCGGCGGCAGTAAAACTTCATTTTGCAGTGGTATGCTACCACTAAAAATGGGCTTGAGCCAAAGGAGTCAGTAGTCAATTGTCAGAACCAACAATTTGATAGTAAACCTATTTAACAGAATTGTAATCAACTGGTTTATCACTTTTTCAGTGAAAAATATATTATCTTCATTGTGGTTTTCTTGTATTTTTGCACATATTTCCAGATACGACGTTACAAGGAGGCTCGGCATGCTATCAGCAAGAGGACTACGATTAGAAAAGAATTCAATGGCAATGTGTTGTGTCAGAAGAGATATAACTATTGTAACTTCAGCACGAAATATCGGAATCCAGATGGTTCATGTAATAATGTCAGAGATCCAGATCTTGGTCGAGCCATTATTCCATTGGACAGAATATTGCCTGCATTATACTACGACGAATGTGTGTATTCTGGTCAACATTGCCTCCGTTGCTTTTTTTCTTAACTACATTAATTTCGTTTTTTTTTTAATTTTAGACGATGGCAGTTTCCGCAAGAGTATTTCTGGAGAAGACCTTCCAAGTCCTAGAGTTATCAGTGTCAATATTCATCCTGACATCAACAGGCCCCATCCATATGTCACACACATGGTGGTTGGTTATGGCCAGATTACAGATCATGACATTGCATCGACTCCAGAGTACGAGAGTGAGTACAGTAGACCTATTCGCTGTTTATCAGTGTTTATCGTCGACATTAGTGTAAAAATGTAGAGCACCTGTTACGGGATTCAAGTCTAGATCCTCTTAGTTTGAGGTGGATACTGCCTTACGCTGAGAGTGTGACTTAAGCTTGATTCCGAAGGGTGCTGGTGTCGTTCACTTTGGTATTTCCTGTGGACGCAACTGTAGAGAATAGAATAAATGAAGACAAGCGAGACGAATGCAGTTACAAATTTAATGCACACATTCATGTGAATTACGTTAAACAGAGAAGAGCTACTACTGTGGCGTTCGTTAGCCACGGGACCATTAAATTAGTTACTTCATATTTCGATATCATAGAATGGACCCCGAGTCAATCATGACACGGACCTTTATACCTAGGGCCTGTACGCACCTATGCACCCTTGTCCTTGGGACTGTACCTTGATGGGTATCCATCCACCGATACCTCGAAACAAAATGTACCTTGTGTTTTAGGGGCTTAGAGGGTAATGAAAGTGGCGGAAATGTGGCACTTGGGATACGAAGGACGCACTCTGTATCTCGCCTCCCCTTTAATATGTGCCACGTATTATATTGGAGGCGAAATACAGGGTGTTACACTAAATTAACTCGTATGTTTGTTTTTTCTTTCAGATCTCGGCTGTTGCAACACTTACAATCCAGACTGCATGGAGATCCGATTCCCAAAGAACGATACCTTCTATAGCAAATTTGGTGTCGATTGCATCGACCTCGGACGATCGGTTAAGGCCTGCAACTCGCGTACGTTTTTATCAGAGCAATAGATTGCTTTCGTATAGTTACTCTAAGGGAAAGTTACTCTCCATTGACTTTTAACAGGACCTCGAGAGCAGATCAATCAGGCGACCGCTTTCATCGACGGCTCGGAGATTTACGGCAATTCTATTAGCGAGCAGAATCAACTGAGGGGATTTTCTGGGGGTATGTTCGAAGATTTTCCAGAAGGTTATAATAAATTCTTTACTGTTATATCACTTTGTTCTATGCAATAAGGCTTCCTTAAATCTAAAAGTACCGATTCCAAAATGCTTCCTTTGAACTACGATGTCACTCGATGTGGAATCCCGGACAAAAGTATTATTTGTTTTCTTGCTGGTGAGTACGCCGTTATTGTTATGAACATCATTAAGAGGCTACATCACTAAATTACTTCGAAAAATCTCTGCAAAGAGCGCTAGCATCGTTTTTTTATTCAGCCCATAGACCCAATGTTAAAGAAGAAACGTTAGTTTTTAAAATACATAGTCAGGGCAATATGTGAATTGTGCACCTTAAATATGTGCTGATAGAATAACAAAAAATTGGTAAGTGCCGTTATATTTTTAAAAACTATTTCAAAATCGCGAATTTCAAACTCCATTGAAGACGAGCTCGTAAGCAAAAATCATCCATTAAAATGCTCGTAAAAATACGTAAAAATAATTTTAAAAAAACAGGTATTTTTTTACCAACGATGTTTTTTCTTTTCTTACGAGCGCATACTCAATGGAGTTTAACATAAAGAGTTAGAAATTCGCGATTTTGAAATAGTTTTTAAAAGTATATTGGACAACTTTAAATATGAAAAATAAACATTGCCATGACTGTGTATTTTAAAAATTAACATTTTTTTAAACATTGGGTCTATGGGCTCAATAGAAAAACGATGCTAGCGCTCTTTGCGGAGATTTTTTCGAAGTAATTTAGTGATGTAGCCTCTTAACGATCACCCAAACCAACACTGGACATGGGTGCGGGAGCGGTAGTGGGAAACTTGTGGGGCATCCAACAGATTGTGGGAAATTGGGCCATCCACACCAAGGTTCAGTCATTTCTGGCGGGACGTGGGACTGATGCGAACCCTAGAGGCTTCGACCCAGTTGGGAAGTCTCACGTCCCACTGGTGAAATGGAGCCTATTCATGTATGTATTCATCACTAGAGTGTTGCACCACCCAAGTTCACCACAGACTGATGTTACTTGGCTGAAATTTTTTCCTACTTGTGGCAGGACTCTCCTGTGCGATCCGAAATGGCCTTTAAGGCAAATGATTTTAGGGCAAATGTCCCTTTAGGTCAAATGGTTTTAGGGCAAATGTCTCTTTAGGGCAAATGGTTTTAGGGCAAATGTCTATATCCCACTGTGTGTAGTCTCGGACATTCGAATGTCAGTACTTTTAGAAATATATTTTACATTATTAGGCAACCGAATTAAAGATAAAATTGTGTCGTGTAGCAATTAATAATTCTATTCTTTTATAATACCATTGTATATAGAAATGTTATTGTTTCTTTAGTCGCAACTTCAAAACTTGTCATAACTTGCCATAACTTGCCATAACCTCTTGCATTACAAATGGAAACAATTAAAGTAGTTAAAAGAAGATTCATGGCTAACTATTGCTTAACTTTTCAAGTGCAAAACCATTTTGACTTTTCACAATATTCATTTTATTTGGCTAGCCTACAATAGATTGAAATAGAAAAAAATGCAACTTTAAACTCATTTTCCTAAAAAAAAGTTTTTTTTTGAGTTGTGTCACTTCCAGCCAAGATGCGAAATGTCGACGCTTTAAAGAAAAATGGAGACGTTACATGTTTAGAATTAGAGTAATCGTCGCGGTCTGAAAGGCACTTACAATTTTTTTTTAAATTTTACTGTTTCTTTCAGGAGATTTGCGTGTGAACGAAAACCCAGCCTTAACATCGATGCATGTGATGATGTTTCGCGAGCACAACCGAATTGCAGGCGCACTTAAAAATATAAATCCTATGTGGACTGACGAAACTTTGTTTCAAGAAACTAAGCGTATCGTTGTTGCCGAACTACAGAATATAGTGTACAACGAATTTTTGCCCATCGTTCTCGGAGAAGAGCAGATGAATGCGTGGGGATTAATTTTGCCCTACTATGGCTACACCAATTACGATCCGTCTATCAGGCCGAACATTCTGAACAGTTTCGCTACAGGTGCTTTCCGTTTTGCTCACACTCTCATTCAAAACATATTTCAGCTGTTTGGAAACGGTAACTTTCGCCTTGAAACAAACTTCGAAAATCCGGAGCTTATACACAAAGACGCTGAGAATGTGGACAGGATCATTTTGGGATTGACCCAACAAACGGCTCAAAACTATGAAAACTATGTGTCTCAGGCCCTCACAAACCATGTTCTTCAACTTCCTGGTACAAAATATGGCAAAGATCTCGTCGCGTTGAACATTCAGCGAGGGCGAGACCATGGTCTGCCGCCATACAATGACTTTCGAGAGATCTGCGGTCTTCCGAGAGCTACGTTTGACGACTTGAGGAAATACGTCTTCAGTCAAGAAACTGCCGAACGATTTTACCAAACTTATGCGTAAGTTCACTTCTTTTTTTTTTGTGAGAGTTATGTTCAAAATATTTGTCTTTATTGCAGCCATATCGATGATATCGATCTGTGGCCAGGTGGTATATCGGAAAACTCTGTTCCCGGTGGCTTAGTGGGACCAACGTTTGCTTGCATTATTGGCCAACAGTTCTTCAGACTAATGAAAGCGGATCGTTATTTTTTCACTCATTCCGGACAGCCTGGATCCTTCCAACCGAACCAGTTAGCCAACATTCGACAGAGGACTTTAGCTGGAATCATCTGCGACAACACGGATCTTGCATCACAGGTGCAACGCAATGTATTCATCAAGCCGGGGCCAAGGTATAAATAATTTATTCTACATGTTTTTTGATTTTTAAAATGAACTGTCAAAACTGATAGTGACATCAAGGTTACGATAGCCGCTCACTACTCAATTTGAGCTTGACACAAATTGAGAAGCTTTTATTTCAAAACGTCACATGTCCCGTTATTCAAATTTATCAGGAATCAGAAATAACCCGAATCCTGCTTCATTTAAAGAGATAGAAAATTTGAATTTAGAGTGGCTTTTACTATGGAGCACGGTTTTGCCTTACTAATTTTTTTTAAAAGATATCGATTCAACCTGAAAACTGATTAGAAAAACTGCAATAAAATAGATTTGGCCAAAATACTGACATGTGACGTTTTGGAGAAAAAAAAACTTCTCAATTATTTTCCTTCATATAACTTGCACATTCATCAACAATAACTTCTATAACACCTGTTGCATGGTCTTCTTGTGTGTGCTTGGCTTCATTTGCAAAAAAGGTATTACAGTATTTGTGATTATAATAATAGGGATGGGTCTCTAACCTATCCTTCTGGGTTTCTGTGTTTCAGCCCAGTTTCTGCCACAAGAGAATTTCATGGGGGGGGGGGCGATTCCCAGCGCCGCTGCGTGGGTATAAGGGAAATTTGTGCAAACTCTCATAAAGGCGCCCTCAACAAGAAAAAGCGGGGCTTCTTTGGTCAGTTGAGTGCTCCTTTGGCATTTTTAGAGCTTTTAGAGCATTTAAATACTTTTCCACTTTTGGCTTTTGCCCATTTTTTCGAATTGGAACTTCGGGGGCCAGCTGAGCACTTCTGAGACATTTGTAGAGCTTTTAGAGCATTGAAATATTTTTCAACTTTTGGCCATTTTTTGAAAAAAAAGCCAAACACACTATATTTCATTTTAACTCATTTTTCGAATTTTAAAAATTCTTGAATCCTTGTGCTTTTCCAAGCTTTTTGAGACTTCTGGGGCCAGCTCAGCATTCCTGAGGCATTTTTAGAGCATTTATATATTTTTCTACTTTTGGCCATTTTTTGAAAAAAAAGCCAAAGACTACTAATGAATCAAGAACAATCTTGGCTTTTGACCCATTTTTTTTTTCGAATTTTAAAAATTCTTGAATCCTTGTGCTTTTTCAAGCTTTTTTGGACTTCTAGGGCCAATTTTGGACAATAACCAAAATAGTCCTTCAACTTCTCCAAAATTTTTATTTTACATTATTTCAAATTTCCAAAAAAAAAGTGTTACACTTTAAAAATGACTTTGGAAAGGGGGGGGGGGGCTGGCGACCGCCCACTTTGCCTCATGTCTATGTGCGGGCGCCCATGTTTCTGCCAGAAAGTTTCTCGTACATTGACATTTTATATATAAATGGACATAACATTTTTCTAATACAGCTCTCCTCGAAGCTTGCTCTCTTCATTAATCCCCTTATTACATTTGAATTTGAATTTAAATTTGAAAAAATCACTCTGCAAGCAGCCATAAAGGCCTATGGCAGAGGGACAAGAGTCCAAGTGCAGCACAGAAAATGCATTGTCAAAACCAGAAAATATAAAACCCCATTGATATAATCCCAACAACAATTTCAACAAAACAAAACTAAGTTATGACTCCCATAAGATACGTTTTTCCTGCACGAAATCCCTGGCAAGCGAGTTCCATTGTCGAATCGCCCTAGGGACAAATGCCCAGTAATAAGAATTTGTTCGTGCAAAAATCCCCTACTCTTAGCGCTAATGAAATAGTCACCAAAATTTGAACTATTTTTTCGTTATCATTATATTGTTAGTGGAACATACAATGCAAGTATGAGTCAGGGTCTTTCCCAAAAAGTCTCTGTACTGTGCTTTTCCACATAACATGTTAGTGACATTTTGTGATGTCACAAATTTTGACTGTCGGCAAGTTTCTAAACTTAACCCTTGACAGTGGCGTAGCCAAGGGGGGGTACAGGGATCCGGACCCCCATCCGATATTCTACTGTATATACATGCCAAAAAGAGCTGTGTTTATATTTGATAGTTTTTTCTTAGTCTTTTTTTTTCTTTCTTTCTCTCTCTTAACCGGTAAAATTCAGAACTCATTTTGTCCCACTACCATAATAGATGCTCAACTAAGCGACTTTTCAGCTAGTCGCCAACTACAGCGCGCAGTGCCATACTGCCCCAAACCACCATGCGGAACATTCTATCCGAGAAACAGCCCATATACTGTATATGCACCACCACAACGCCGCCACTTATTGAAGACAACTTAAATGCTCACGCTTCATCATACTATTGAACACGTGTTCTTGTTGACGACAAAGTATGCTGGCAAATGAAGACACCTCAGCGGTGTCTGAATGTCACGTGAGTGCGTTACTCCCATGGTTCTTTCTTTCACCGCATAGAAAAAAAAGTTCTTGCTTTTCCACTTGACTTCTGGCATGGAACTTATGGAAGTTCTACAAGCCAGTTTTGCATGTCGCAGCATGCCATCTTATAGCTGACATTGCACAATTTGATTTCATATGATGCATACATGAACCTTATTAACCGCCCCTCCTGTCACCGAAAGGTTTAAGGGCTAAATGTAATGCATGCAATGGAAAGTTCTTTAGGCGGTGTGGTGTGGTGCAGCACGTTGTAGTATGTGATTAGCTTTATTCTGAAAAAAATAATGTTGGACTCCTATGATCTAACCGCATTAGTGCGCGCGTTTCCAATTTCTCTGCTAAAAACCGATTTCAACTGTTGAACGTACACCGAAATTGAATTCAACGGTTGAACCGTTGAACGAAATCTGCTTACACGATTCCACAAAAATGAACCACATACATGTAGTCGACTAGACCACACAAAAAATAGCAAAAACAATTCATTCAACACTGGTAAAGATTGCTGTTTACATGGTTCACCTTTGTTGATTAACCCAGAGTGAGTCAATTAACCACGATTCAACGAAAGTTGGCCACTGCCAACTTGTTCACCCATCAACCTGGTTGATCACTTTCGTTGAAAGGAACTGTTTACACGAATCACTTTGATTGATTCAACCATGTTGATCAACCCGGCGGACAAGTGCAAATGGCCCATGAGTTTTTCAGCTTTTTTCTTCTAGTAATATGTAAGGAAGAATGAAGTAATTTTCATTTAATTGGGAACATCGACGATCAAAAGGAAGTTTTCAAAATAATTTATGATAGCAGCTTTTATACACTTTTATCAATTCTTCAGTTTTTGCGCCTAAATTTGTATCTGCTCGTGTAACAGGAGGCTAATTCTGGGTTTATACGGACACCGCAAGAACCCTTGGTGAGCTGGCTTGTACCCTAGTTGCCTCTATTGGTCCCTGTTGGTTGGCGGTGTCGTTTCTCCGGGACAAATACCTGTAGCCTTTTGATGAGAGAAATTTACAAGATGAGACGGCGAAAAGGTTGCGAAACATTTTTATTCGTAGAACACCTCAACCACAAGATGATTACAAATTTGTGTACATAAAGATGATGAACGATTGAAATTGATTATATACGAATAAAATTGCGAAGTCTATGGGCCTATAACATGGACGTTACGATAAAAGAAATAGACCCAGATAGTTTAGATGTCCGGTACTTTATACTCCTGGGTGCAGGGCTGCAGGTGTACCTTTAAGAGGTACACCTGCACCCAAGCAGCCGTACAACCGCCCTCATTGGTCCATCCGCCTGTCGTTGAAAGACAGTTAGGAAGTGGTCACCAACCCCAGTCAAAAAAGTTAATACTGGGCCAGTATGACTTTTTTAATGGTTTGTACTGGTTTCTTATTGGTCATCCTGGAACTATAATGGTCTTTATTGGGATGCTCAATGGTTATACTGGTTATACTGGTGAATGGCAGTATAACCAGTAAAAACATGGTAGGCAGTAATGGTTGTAACCAGTATAATATTTAAAATCAGTAGGACCAGTAAGAAACATGGTGGTCCTTGATGGTTGTCACCAGTATCACTGGCGTAGCTAGGCACCCGCAGGACCCGCAACTGCGGGGGGCGCAGCAGGTTTGGGGGCGCAAAAAACAAAATGAAAGTCGATTTATTTTCGAAAATAAATCGACTTTCATTTAATATTTACTTTTAAAAACTACATAGTTGCACTAGTAAATATTCATGGGAGGGGCGGGCAGTGGCTAGGGACCCACCAGACCCGCAACTGCGGGGGGGGGGGGCGCAGGAAGTTTGGGGGCGCAAAAAACAAAATGAAAATCGATGTATTTTCAAAAATAATTTAATAAATTAAGCAAGTGATTCCGAATCACTCGCTTAATTTATTCAGTTATTTTCAAATATAAATCGACTTTCATTTCGTTTATTGTGCTTAGAAATTTTTATAGGGGGGTACTATTTTGATGAACAGCGGAAAGGTCCGAAAAACAGTACGAACAGTCGGAAAAATAGTAGGAGCAGTCCGAAGGTTTGGTTTAGTAAAATTAAGTTGTTGCAGGGGGTCTGGGGGGCGCAGACCCCGACTTTTTTTTAAAAGAATTATTAAATCAAATTAGTCCATTGTTCCGACTGTTCTGTAATTTGTTCAATGGGAGGAACGGTCGGAAAAATGGACAAATTTGATTTAATAACGCTAAACAAATGGGGGGCTGCGCCCCCTAGGCCCCCTGCAACAAGCTTCATTTTACTAAACCTAACCTTCCGACTGTTCTTACTGATCCGCCGTTCATCAAAATAGCACCTCTCCCCAGTATGAGGCTAAGTAGAGGGGAACTTAAAGGGAGCGCAACGTTTTAAGCAGCCCCGGGGGGGGGGCGCAAAGTTTTACGCGGCGGGGGGGGCGCAACCAAGCCTAGCTACGCCACTGACCAGTATAATATTTAAAACCAGTAGAACCAGTAAGAAACATGGTATTCTTTGATGATTGTTACCAGTATAATATTTAAACCCAGTAGGACCAGCAAAAACATTGTGGTTCTTGATGATTGTCACCAGTATAATATTTAAAACCAGTAGGACCAGTAAGAAACATGGTGGTGCTTGATTTTTGTCACAAGTATAATATCTAAAACCATTAAGACCACTAAGAAACATGTGGTGGCCAGTGGTGTAGCTAGAGTTTGTGCTGCCCGGGGCGGTCCTTGAGTTTGCCGCCCCTCCCTCACGAAAAACACAACACAATGCACATCAGTGGCACAACCAGGATTTTCGTCTGGAAGGGACCAAACGATATTATCAATATCCACTCAGTGGCATAGCAAGGTTTTTGGTGCCCAGTAGCAAAAATCTTCAGTGCACCCCCAATTAGTATTCTTTTTTGTCGGCAATAAATTTCCAATGACTGCAATGGTTGCTTATTTTATAGTCTCAACTTTGGGTTTCTCGAGTATGACAAACATCTTAAATGGGAAATACGGGTTCGAAATTAACATATATGTTAGACAGCTGCACACTGCTGTGTTGCATACATAATGTCAACTCACAAATGTTTTCACTAATACAATTTTATTGGAGGCTACTGATTTGATTGAACGCTGTTTTTTTTTTGTTCATTTTTGTTTTATTCGTATAACATCCTCCATGTTCTACATGTTAGATTTTTCTTGCTTGTTACTTAAAGGGCTTCGAGGTGCAGGAGGAAGAGGTGGAATAATGGCTGGTACCAAATTTCTATTGCAGTCTTTTTTGGGGAATATAGACATTTTCTCTAAAAACGCTTTTCCTAAAGGGACTCTCGCCCTAAACCATTTGCCCTAAAACCATTTGCCCTAAAACCATTTGCCCTAAAGATACATTTGCCCTAAAACCATTTGCCCTAAAGGACCATTTACCCTAAAGTTACTTTTTTATTTTCGCTTTTCATACGGTTTAGTGTCTTTCAGTGGAGTATGTTAAATAGGTTCTGCACCAAATGACAAATTTACACTACTGATTAGGGCAAATGTTTATTTAGGGCAAAAGGGTTTTTAGGGCAAATGGTTTTAAGGCAAATGATTTTAGGGCAAGCATCTATAGGGCAAATGTCCCACACCACTTTTTTCAATCATCCATACCCTAATGAAAAAAATATAATAATAAGCGAATTTGGCGGGGAAAAATGCATGATAGTAGATAAAAATCAAGTGCATTCTGAAAACACTTAACTAATGCAGTTTCTTTTCATACTAACTTGTTCTTATAGTAACAACGTGATTGCCTGTGCAGATCATCCAAAACTTGACCTGGCTTTATTCCGAGTGATGGCCGACTAACCTTTCAAGTTCTCATTAAAGCATAAAATGACTTCTTAATGATCTTTTACTGTCATTAAATTGTTGAAGTTACTGTTGTTGAATTGAGTATTATTGTACAACAAAAATTGCTTCAAGAAATTCTTGTACAACAACAATGGTTTAGCAATTTCTTAGCCAGTTACTGTAACGATCTAGTCACATTGAACAGTCGCTTCCTACTACAACTGCTTCACACTTGTTTCTTGTTAACACTGAAAGTGATGGTTTAAATTAAAAATATGTTTATTGATATCTGGTTTAGTTTGTAATACACAAGTAATACGTTATTTCCACTTAGATCTAATTGTTATTTTATTACATGCACTAGTGGGGTACACCCCGTCATAAATGACGGGAGCCAAATTCACAGGCAATTGTGTCCTGCCTTAGAATTTCTTTTCCTCCGCCCTTTTATGACGTCAGACCAAGTAACAAACTAATTAGAAATTGATGACGATCATAAAAGGTCGGAGCAAAAGAAATTCTAATGCTGGGCACAATTGCCTGTGATAAATTCTAGTTTAATTTTGCTACTATTATCCCCTCCCCTTTTTTATTTGAAAGAGAAAATGAGCTTTTCATTTTCTCTGGTGTGCTCATGCGCGTCGTTTGTTCCTTTTTTTACTCCTTTCATTTCAATTTCAGCCACCCCCTCCCACTTTTTTTCAACCCTCCACGTTTCTCTCTTTCTCTCCCTTCTACACTTTCCAACCTTTTCCTCTCTCTAATTTAATATCATGGGGTTCTTGGATGGGAAGGGTGCAACATATAGTTGACCTTCAGAAAAAAAAGCTGTTCATTTCTTCATTTATTTAAATTTATATAAATTCCGACGTGCTTCAAGGGTTTTGTACAGTGTTGTGACCTAGAGAGATCCCCTGCAACAAACCTAATTTAACATGAACAAAACCTAATTTTACCCAACCTAATCTAGGTTAGATTACTGTAATGTTGATCCAATCCTAACTGCATTTTATATGGAGTTTTAGACTTACTCTACATAAAAAAGGGATATAGACATTTGTGCTAAAACCATTTGCCCTAAAGGGACAGTTGACCGAAATCCACTTGCCCAAAAGGGACATTTGCTTTAAAAACCCAACAGTGCACACAGTTTAGTGTCTTTTGGTAGAATGTTAATTCTGGCATGGCATAAGGCAGACCGGGCCATGTCTCGGGCCCGCTGCCGCTGACGTTTGGATGCCACTGTCTTGCTCAGTGCTTCTGGCGGTTTAGCGTTGCCTGGTGGGAGACCTAATGCTTCTCTGGGGTCACCTCCGTCTCGCATTCTCCGGATGGCATTCTGTTTCCTTAGAAAGGTGGCACAGTCAGCGGAGGGCAGAGTTGTCGGAAGCATGTGTGTGGTCTTCCCAGGAGGGTGGTCTGGAGGTGGCGGAGGAGAGCAGTGCGGGACCGGGTGTGCTGGGCCCGATACACGTGGTGATGGTTGCAGTCCAGTTGGATGCACAGGTCCTGAGGTGGCGATGTGACTCTCTGGTAGAGGGCCATGTCTGGAGAGCTGTGACGCTCCTGGTGACTTTTTCCATCGGGTCGGCATCGTGGTTGGGGCTGCGAGTGACGAGGCGGAGAGTGATGTGGCTTTTGATAACCAACATGGTTTCCTGAAAGGGCGCTCTTGTGAGACTCTAGCTTATCCTGGTAGTGGATGATCTCCAGAAAAGTTTCGACAAAAGTAAACAGGTTGACATGGTGTTTTTTTACTTTTGTAAGGCATTTGACACTGTTTCATATTCAAAACTTCTGGCAAAATTTGCAGCATATGGGTTGGGGGCAGGTTACAAAATTGGTAACTTCTTTTTTAAGTGATAGGAAACAAAGGGTAGTTGTAAATGGGTCTCACTCAGAGTGTTTGGCTGACACATCTGGTGTACCCCAGGGTGTTGGGTCATTTTTTGTTCCTGGTATTAATTAATAACCTCAGCAGTACAGTTGGCAGCAACTGTAGACTTTTTGCTGATGATACTCTAATTTACAAAGAGGTTGATGGTATCCAAGACTGTGAAACATTACCCTTGGACTTGAAGGCTATGGAAGGATGTTGTAATACATGGCAACTTCAGTTCAATGAGGCGAAGTGCAGTGTTATGAGGTTAACTCGGAGTAGAAATCCAACTGTGTTTAATTATAGTATGAATGACAGTATTTTTTGTAGTGTCAAATGTTACAAGTACTTGGGGGTTCAGTGACAGAATTTGAAAAATTACTCTGCAAGCAGCCATAAAGGCCTATGGCAGAGGGACAAGAAACCAAGTGAAGCATAGAAAATGCATTGTCAAAACCAGAAAATATAAAACCCCATTGATATAAACCCAACAACAATTTCAATATTTTTAATGCTGCAAATATATGCATTGTCAAAACAAAACAAAATTATGACTTCCATAAAATATGTTTTTCCTGCACAAAATCCCCAGCAAGCGAATTTCATTGTCGAATTGCCCTAGGGACAAATGACCAGTAATAAGAATCTGTTTGTGCAAAAATCTCTCCAACTTTGTTAGTGGTCACCCCTACCCAAATATAATGCCCTGCAAAGTTTACTTGAAGTAGGTTTAGGGCAAGAGCCTTCTAGCATTCGATTAAAGATATTAAGACTAAAACCTGAACGTCTTGCAAGTAAACTATCCCAAACAAGCTCTGAAAGCATTTTAGTTACACTGTCGCCATATCCATATTTACCACAAACAAACCTAGCGGCCCTGTGTTGGACCATTTCTATGGAGTGAGCTAAGTCTGCAGTGTGGGGATTCCACACGGAGCTGCAGTATTCTAGATGGGGATGTACTAATGATTGATATGCTATACATTGTGAGCTTTTGACGTCGACTCTATTTTTCTGACCAACTTGTAGATGTTGTTTCCTGTAACTCGTGGCTTCTCTGCATTGTGCGGTGCCTGCACGGAGAAGATTCGAGCTACAGAAAGAGTTGGATGGCGATGGATTGCGATCTTCCTCCTGCAGGGGGGTGAAATCTGCAGAAGGATGGTGGCCATCCTGCTCTCCATCGACGCTGATATACATCTCCTCCTGTTGATATTTACCAGCAATGGAAGGTGGTGTAGCTGCATCATTATCGGTATGTGCTCTTTACCTTATGGTGTCTCTGGCCTCTGTAGAGAAGTTATTAGTTTCCAAACATGTAGACAACGAGGTTTCTTATTGTAACACTTTTATTCATCTTTGTATAGAAACGTAAAGATTGCAAAGACGACCTCATGCCCATGATGTGGTACGGAAATATTCAACGTAATACAACAAAGTTAGAGCAAAGACAAGGACGAGGAACAAAGACGAATATGGTTCTTTTATACCTTGCACCTGTGCACACCTGCGAGGTGTAACCAGGTCCAAGTGACCATGGTCCTAAGTGTATCACTCCGCCACTTCGATGTGCATCAGAAGTGTGAGTCAGAGAGGAGGGAGGGACAAGCAGGAGTTGTTTACCCCCCAGGCTATGGTTTCGGTAGGAAGGGGAGTTGCTGAGTGTTACAACATGCTGATGGTGTTACTGGGAAAGCTCTACAAATGCTTCGTTTTAGTCAAAGGACATTGGGCACCTGCCCAGCACAAGTTAAAACTATTGCCTATCAAGCATTGATTCGGCCTCATCTTCAGTATTGCTGCAGTGTATGGTGTGAGCTTTTGACATCAACCAACATTTTATTACCAACCTTTAGATGACATTTTCTACTTTTCGTTTCTTCTCTGAGCAGTATGACACCTGCACAGAGAAGATCCGAGCTGTAGAGAGAGCTGGATGGAGATAGATTGTAGTCACTCTTCTGCATGGGGGTGAAATCGATGCAGGAGAGTGGCGGCCATCTCTCTCTCTTCCGGTTGATGCTGATATACATCTTCTCCATCGGTATTCCGACCAGAGAAGATGTTGTAGCTGCTGAGAATCGTATAGCTCCTGCCCTATGAAACCTCCGGCCTCTGAAGAGAAGTTATTAACATAAAGACATAGAGACAACGCTACTTCTTGTTACAACACTTTTATTCATTCCTTGTAAGAAGTACAGATACAAGGGTGAATAGTAATATACTAACTGTGAATCCTCAGGCCCATGATTTGGAATGTATCTCAAAAACAGGCAAAGGAAAGAACTACTTAACAAAGAGGAACATGGTCCTTTTATACCTTGGACCTGTGTACACCTGCGAGGTGTAACCAGGTCCAAGTGACCATGGTCCTTTATGTATCAATCCGCCGCTTGGGCATGAGTCAGAAAGGTGAGTCAGAGAGGAGGGAGGGACGGTTGAGAGTTGTTTACCCCCCAGGCTATGGTTTTGGCGGGATCACGATTTACAGGGTGTTACATACCCTCCAACTTTGCTTGGAGTACGTCCTCGTACTCCAGCCAAGGGTGGAAGGTTTTTCAAGTTACGCAGCGGGGAGACATGGGTGGCTGAGGACTTACCTTGTACAGAGGTGGTTATGGAAAGGCACTGGCACTGAAGTGTCAGCGCCCTTTGAAAAATGCAAATTCTGAAAATAAAAAGGCAACACAATTAATACTCGCTGAGTGGCGAGTTCCTATGGAAATTTACAAGAAATACTTATTTATACATAAAGCAATTATAACAGAATTCTTTTCTTTTTTTTTTTTGAGCTCACCACCCCAATGGGCGGTGACCACACGGTTTTCTAATCTATACCCATGTCGGTTGATTGCATGCACATGTACATGCAGAGACATATCCGTGAAGTGCTTGTAGGGGGTCTGCCGGTGAGTGGAGGAGGTGGCTCCGCAGCCAGGGATGATAGGATTCCCAGGCGGCGACGATCCATCCGTTGTCGAAGCCCCGGAGACTTTCCATGAAACTTTGGTGGACGGTGGCGTCGGCGGCGATCAGTCGGGCCGGTGGTTGCCCGGTGAGGACACCGTAAACGGCGTCCCACAGGATGGCGGCCTGGTAAGTGGCGCGGGTCCTCCAAACGATCATTCGGGCAATGCTGTATGCTCCGTTAAGTGGGACTCCCAGGAGACTGTTAAAGAAAGCCTGCTGAAGGGCGCCCAATGCTGGAGTGATGGGCTGCTCGGCAAACTGGTATATTTCAATGTACCGGGTGGACGGAGTTAAGACGGCCATAGAGAGTTGCAGGTAGTATGACATTCCTACAATGTAGCGCCCTTCCTCCGGTATGTAGAGGCGCGGAAATCCCTCCATCAGGTCATAGTGACCGATGTAATTGGTGTTCGCTGGCCGCACCTGTCGTTGCCAGAGTGCCCAGCAATTATTTAGCAGTCTTTCACATCGTGCTTCCTGACGAAGCGGTCGATATACCGGTAGTCTCCTGGTAGTGACTGTTGGTATGCGAAAAGGTTGTGTCACTTGCGGCAAAGTTAGTACGGGGGTTGCTGAGGCTGCGGCGATATGGCGATACGAGGCAGTTGACGTCGTTAGGTCGACAGCGCGCGCTGTGTCGTCCCCGACTTCCTCGATGCCGAGTTGCCGCGTTGTCGTGTCATCAGAGTCCATCCTAGTAGATGGGTCAGGGATGGCATCGTCCTGGCTTCCCGTTGTTTCGTTGCACTGTGACATCCTTGTTCTTCCAGAATTGTTTCCGAAGTGCTGGTGACCAGCCTGGCGTTGGCTATATACTTGTGTGTTTCCCGACTTCCCCATCGAGGTGTGAAATTCCAGGGTCCCATGGAAATCGTATAATTCCACGAAGCTGGCTGGAACTCCAATAAGCCACCCAATTTGTTTGTTATTGGAGGCTCGCGGGGTGTCGGTTTCTGAGTATTAAACGCCGTTCTTCCACTATTGTTTGTTATTGTTGTCAGACGACCTGGTCCCCAAACGCAGTGTACGAAAGTTTCCCCATTGGAATCAGATTCGAGTGGTGAAATGTGAACAGGGGTGTGTGAATGTTTGTGGTCACACACGTTGTTGTTTGTTTATATTGGTGTGTGTCAGCAAGTGACCAATGTGATGATATAAACAACCAAAAGAAAAAATTTAGGTTGTATGGGTTGTTGATAGGGTTATTGGTTTATTGTGGTGAGGAGGTAGGTTCCTCTTGTTGTGGGGAGCTGGATTTGTCTTCCCCCTCCAACCCTTGAACAACTGTCCTCAGTTGTTTTGGCTTGATATGTACAATGTTCACCGTGTCTCGAATCAATCTTCCAAACGTATCTTCGTGCTCCAGCTCGAGCACCGTGTCGCTGATGATTTTGGTTACCGTGTAACCATCCCTGTACGAGTAACGTAGTTTCTTGGTCTCATCAGGCACGATGCGTTGATCTCGAACGAGTACTGGGTCTCCGATTTTATACGTGTGTGGAGTTTTTCGTCTTGCGTCATAGTACTTCTTCTGTCGCAAATGGGCCTTGTGCAGGTTGGCCCTTGCGATTTCGACCTCTTCCGTGGCAACCACAGAAGGTGCTGCAGGGTTTGAATCCATAACCTTCGGTAGGAGAGGTGCCCGATTGTCGATTCGTAGTCGGGCCTCTCTTCCAAACATTAAGCGGTATGGCGAGAACTTCGTCGACGTGTGGGGCGCGGTGTTGTAAGCGAAGGTGGCGGCTTGGAGATGGAAATACCAATCCCGCTGTCCTTTTTCAGGCGTCAGGAGTCTCTTGACGGTCTGCATTATAGTTTTGTTGGTCCTTTCCGCAAGACCGTCTCCTTGCGGAAAGTACGCTGTCGTGGTGGCGTGCTTTATTCCCAGCTCGTCACACAGCGCCTGTGTGTCTTTAGCTGTAAAAGGTGTCCCCCGGTCGGTGATTATCCTCCTGGGCATCCCAATAAGATACACGATTGTATCTTGGAGGAAATTCTTAGTTGTTTTGGCCGACTGGCTGTGCACAGCTCGTGTGAAACAGAATCTGGTGGCGTAATCCACTGCCAGGATGATGTGCTTGACACCACCCAGTGATTTTGGCAGGGGACCGATGTAATCGATCCCCCAGCATTCACCTGGGTCTCCAACTTCCATTTCATGGAGGAACCCGGGCAGCTTGGACTGTGGTGTCTTGCACTTTTGGCATATCTCGCACGTGCGCACATATTCGATGGTATCCTGCTTCCAGGTTGGCCAAAAGAACCGTTGGCACACTTTTTCCAATGTCTTATCCTGGCCGAAATGTCCGGCTTCAGGACTATCGTGTAAAAGTCTCAGAACTTCGGGTACCAGATGTTTGGGTACCACTGTCACGAGCTTGGGCGTTATGCTGCCCTGGTAGACAAGGGCACACAAAACCTCGTCTATGATGACATAGGTATGGTGAAGCTCGGTACTTGGATTGTTGCGAAGTTCGGTCTTAATCTGTGTCACGTTCGGGTCTCTTGTTTGTTCAACCGACCAATCCCAACGCAATGTGACTGCGTAAACCACACTGTCGTTGAGGTCATCTGGGGTAGCCTGCAGCTTCCAGTCTTCAGGAACGTCCACCGGACTCCGTGAAATGCAATCTGCATCCACGTGAGTGATGCCGGCCTTGTAGACTACGGTGTAGTCGTATTCCTGGAGCAGTAGCTGCCAGCGGCCCAGGCGTCCTTGGAGTCGCTGTGCGGTTTTTAAGTAGCACAGTGCATGATGGTCGGTGACGATGACAAAGGCTTTGTTAAAGAGATAAGGTCTAAACTTGACGATGCCGTACACCACTGCGAGGCACTCTTTATCTGTTGTTGAATAGTTTAATTCGGCGTCTCGGAGCACTCGAGAGACACCACCCAGGATCTGCAGTTCATTAGATGGTGACTGTTTGTAGAGGATAGCTCCGATGCCGTAAGCAGAGGCGTCGGTGTGCATTTTGATTTCGGCATCTGGGTCGTAAATGGCCAATATTGGCGCGGTGACAAGTTTAGTCTTTAACAGAGTGAATGCTGCTTCTCTGTCGATCGTCCATAAAAAGGGCAGCCCCTTTTTGGTCATATCCGTGAGTGGTTTAGCGATGTGGGCAAAGTTGACAATAAACCGCCGGTAGAAACCGGCCATGCCCAGAAATCGCTTCACCTCCTTGACATTAGTAGGTGCCGCTAAGTCGGAGATGGCAACCACTTTCCTCGGGTCTGGACGCACTCCTTCTTTGGAGATGATGTGTCCCAGGTAGAGGACTTCGTCGTAGCCGAAGAAGCTCTTTTCGGGGTGAAGCTTCAACCCCGCCTCTCTTAGGAGTCCTAGGACGCAGTCCAACCTTTCCAAAAACTGTTCAAAAGTCGCGCCGAATACGATGATGTCATCTAGGTAGACTAGACAAGTCTCCCATTTGTGGCCAGCCAAAAGGATATCCAGGGCACGCTGCATAGTAGCAGGAGCGTTACGCAGACCAAAGGGCATCCGATTGAATTCGAACAGCCCACCGGGTGTGATGAACGCGGTCTTCTCCCTATCCTCTTTGGCGACCTCAAACTGCCAATAGCCGGAGATCATGTCGAGGGTCGCGAAGATCCTCGACCCACGGAGCGAGTCTAAAGCATCATCGATTCGGGGTAGTGGGTAATTGTCTGGTTTGGTGATATCGTTCAGGCGTCTATAGTCAATGCAGAAACGCCACTGTCCATCCTTCTTCTTTACCAGGACTACTGCTGAAGCATAAGGAGACTTGGACTCGCTGGCTACTCCGGATTTGAGCATCTCCTCAACTGTCTTCCGGATGATCTCCCGCTGCTCGGGGCCACTCCTTCGGAGGGGTTCCCGCATGGGTGCATGATCGCCAGTATCGATTCGATGTTCCGTGAGGTTGGTACATCCAAGTTCCGACGTTTCTAGCGCGAAGACATCTCGATAGGATCTCAAAAGATCCATGAGAATGCGCCTCTGGCCATTACGTAATCGAGGCCCGAGTTGCATTGCTTCATTGAATTTAGCGCCTGACTTTTGTCATGATTGGGTCAGCGTTTGAAGTGGTCTTTACCTCAACCGTTTCGAAGCAGTAGTCTTTTTGTACATGGGCTATCACTTCGCCGGAGGCCAGGGTCAATGGCCTCATAGTGGTGTTCAGGACTTTGACTAGGAAGCTGTTGCTGTTACGGCCTTGCATAATGCCGGGGGCCACCCAGACCCCCCTCGAGGCGCGTAGCTTCTCGTCAGGAGAGACCACAAAAAGATCCTGATCTGTGAGGATCCCAGAGGCCTCTACCTCCACTAGTGTTGTCCCATGGCCAGTGAGCTGCATTAGCCCTTTGACTACTAGGTATTTGTCCGGTTGCTGCATAAGCTTGACTTCAATGGGAGCGGTGTCCGACTCCCCAAGAGTGGCTGGCGTGATTTCTTCCAGAGCACTCTTGACGTACGCCTGAATACTCTGCCTTCGGAGTGCTGATTCAAAGAGGTCGTCCTCTAAGTAGACTTTATTGGTCTGCATAGACACAAGGAGCTTCAGTGCCCTACCCAGGTCTCGGCCTAAGATGGCGTCGGGTGGGCCAGTGATAACCAGCAGGCGGCCCGTGGCAGATTGTTTGGCAATTTCCACAGTAGCGGAGACTTGCCCTGCCACGGCGATGGTATTTCCTCCAACTCCCTCAATCCTTGGAGGATGAGCCATAGGCTTGATGTTGAGTTGGAGCCGCTTTGCCAGTGCCTTGGATATTACGCTACCATGAGCTCCGGTGTCTACGAGCATGCGGACCTCTTTGCCATTGATAGTGACAGTGATTTTCGGACTGTCATCACTGACACTATGATCTCCGATCTCTTGAGGCATGCAAGTATTCTTCAGTTGTCTATATAGGTCTTTCAGCATCCGGCGGCAGCAGGGGTGCCCTTGGAGTGAAGTCCCACCACCTGGGGCCAAGATGGCGACCACCTCATTGGCGGTGCAACCCAAGGCGGCGGTGGCGAGGTTAATGATCTCAAGGGTACCATGCCAGGTAGTTAGGTCATCCATTCCCCAAGTTAACTCCGGGATGTAGTTGACCATCATTATTGGCGTGCCGGCCGGTGCTCTGTCATAATTAGTTGTCTCAGGAGGCAGGTCCGGTACCATGACCATACTACGGTGGTCCGTATCGGAGGCCTCCCTTGTGAAATCGTAGGTCGGGTACGCGTACTGATGTTCTGTACGCTCATAGTTTGTATAGCGCGGTACATAGTACGCGCGCTCTTCAGGTATCGCATATGGACCTGGTGCATGTCGTCTGTAGTATGAATCGTAGCAGGGCTCGTACGGCTCTCGGTGCCCGACAGCGTACGGCGTTGAGTTGTCTGATTCGCTACGATATTGTGGTGTCGTAGTACATGTAGTCGGTAGTGGTGGCGCAGGCGGCGGTTGGGTGCCATTATGAATAATCGTCATGTGAGTGATCTGTATTTTTAGTTCGTTAAGTTGGTGCATGATGGTGTTGAGTTTGCAACCATCACACGACTGTGTGGGAAGTGGATCTGGTAGTAGCGGAGGTCGCTCTTGTTGATATCTGGAGTAACATGTGGACGACATTAGGCGTCGAAATGTACTATTGTTTGTGGACCGAGCCGTGCGCCGTGTAGACTGTTGATGCACATCATTACTTTGGGTGCCGCCACTTTGTGGCACCCACCAGGTCCCAGGTTGAATAACTGGATCTATGGTGGGTCCGAGTGGGACAGCCACACGTGATGATGCGGCGTATTGTGTATCGTATGTCAGTGATGTTGCATAGGCCCTCCACAATGCTGATGGATATATGCTTCCCCTGGAGTGCAGAAGAGCCCTCCGGGCGGTCCCAGTTAGTCGTGGGTGAGCATCCATTGTGTTAAGGCTTGTGCAACACGTAGTGATCAATGTAAGTCGGTGTTTTGTAGGTTTGGCCGTTGATCTCGCTGTAGATCGCAGTCTTTTTGTCGGCAACCGACACTATCGTACCCTTATACACTGAGTGACGATAGTTTACCTACGTTTAATAAAGATGGTATCGTTGTTTAAGTGGCTGTGTTGGTGTTGGCGTTGTTCTTCAGTTGGGTGTGACGATCCCAACTGGTACAGTGTGTTTGTAAATTCTTTATTGAGTATCAATTTTGGTAAGATCTCTCTCTACACGTGGTATTTGGTGACCACGTGGAGGTTATAAGAATCCCCAAAAGTCTCGATGAAGAAACAACAGATGTACAATGCAATTGCGAGCGTGGTACACCACCCAATCGAAATTGCACTGCGGAAAGTGAATTAGAAATGAAAGTGTATTGCAGTTGCCGGAAGAAGAGGCAAGCAATACGAAGAGTAAAGCTAGAGCGCGGTGCCCGCACTTTTAGTTTTACTTGGAAACAAGAATTAAGAATGTGTGTGTGAAGAACACACAAAGAACAAAAAGTTCAAGATGGCTGAACTTTTTAAGTGAACAAACAAAGGAGAAGTTCAAAGTGGCTGAACTTTCCTGAAAGCAAGAGAAGAAAGCTGTTTTACTTGGAAAGTTTAAAACTTAGGTGCGGTGCCCGCACATCAAAAGTTTTAATTTAGTTTTATTAAAAAAGTAAAACAGTGTAGAAATTGAAGTGTGTTCAGCAAGCTAAATGCTTGGTGAACCAGAAGAAATGTTCAGACTGTAGAAATTTTGAGTCCTCACTGCTGGATGGCTCTGGATGAAAAAGACAGAGTCAGTGCCCAGTGAGGGACTATGTTGAGTAGAATGAAGAAGTCCGTAGGTGGCGCTGTGGTGGCCACTTCCGGTTCAGTTTATTGCAATGTCTAAAAATTGATGATTGAAAAGTTCCTCCGGGGCACGTTTTTATGGTGGCCAGGAGAAAGACACAAAAAGAGAGAAAATTCAAAGAAAAAGAGAAGTTTTCTCTAACAAGAGGAACTCCGCCAGGGGGCGCGTGAGTGCAACCCTCTGGAAGAGAAGAGAAGAGAAGAGGACACAAAAAGATGAGAGAAGGTACAACAATGAGTCACATGGAGCGAAAAACCGCTCCGTTGGCGCTTTTTGAAGAGTGTCCGGTCGATCCAAGATGGCGGCCGGGCTTCAGTGCTGTCCAATGGAGAAAGTTCATGTGATGATGCATTGAGGTGATGATGATGAAGAAATTGAAGAACATGACTTGGGACATAGAGGGTCCCAAGGGAAACACAAGTGTAAAAACAAAGAACAAAGAAAAAGGGGGGACAAGAAAGTCCCACGTGGCTAGAAAAAGTGTGTTCTAAGCTTGTAAGCCCCCTAACAATGAAATAGAGTTAGGGAGAATCTTGCTTGAAAATTAAAGATGAAGAGTGAAGATAATAGGACATTTTAAAAGACACACACGTCCTTTAAAAGCCTATTAATAGGTGGATAGCTTAGTAGATGAGATTTGTTTGCTCATCTCATAATGAGACTGCAAACTCCTCTCGGAGAGTAAGAAGAATTTGTTTAAAGTGTTGCCCACGTGGTGTGGGTTTCACTTTGAAAATTAAAGAAGAGTGAAGGTGACAGTGGGTGATTGTAATGGAAACATAAAATACAAAAACACGGACGGAAACACGTGTGTCCAAACGGTTGTCCACGTTTCCGAGTGCTAAGCGGTCAGCAGACAAAAGTTCGTTCCCACGTGTCTCTAAGGACAGGACACAGAATCGCGCGGTCGACACGTGGTGTGTGTAGCCACAAGTCTCTTCCGCGATTCCACAAAAACGGTGCCATGCGGTTGGCTTTGACGTGATCGAGGGCCTCCATACATGGTCCCAACATAAAAAGGCGCCACGCGGTTGGCTTTGACGTGATCGAGGGCCTGCATACGTGGTTCCAACACAAAGGACGCCGCGCGGTTGGCTTTGACGTGATCGAGGGCCTCCATACGCGGTTTTACAAAAAGGCGCCACGTGGTCGACTTTGACGTGATCGAGGGTCTCCACACGTGGTTCCAACACAAAGGACGCCGCGCGGTTGACTTTGACGTGATCGAGGGTCTCCATACGCGGTTTTACAGACAGGCGCCACGCGGTTGACTTTGACGCTATCGAGGGTCTCCATACGTGGCTCCAACATAGAAAGGACGGACGAAGCCTCGTGAGGCACAATCACGAGACTTAGGACAAAGGACGGCTTCTGTTTACAGGTCGGAGAAGGCAGATGGAGCTATACCCCGCACCTCCACCAAATGTGAGCTTTTGACATCAACCAACATTTTATTACCAACCTTTAGATGACATTTTCTACTTTTCGTTTCTTCTCTGAGCAGTATGACACCTGCACAGAGAAGATCCGAGCTGTAGAGAGAGCTGGATGGAGATAGATTGTAGTCACTCTTCTGCATGGGGGTGAAATCGATGCAGGAGAGTGGCGGCCATCTCTCTCTCTTCCGGTTGATGCTGATATACATCTTCTCCATCGGTATTCCGACCAGAGAAGATGTTGTAGCTGCTGAGAATCGTATAGCTCCTGCCCTATGAAACCTCCGGCCTCTGAAGAGAAGTTATTAACATAAAGACATAGAGACAACGCTACTTCTTGTTACAACACTTTTATTCATTCCTTGTAAGAAGTACAGATACAAGGGTGAATAGTAATATACTAACTGTGAATCCTCAGGCCCATGATTTTGAATGTATCTCAAAAACAGGCAAAGGAAAGAACTACTTAACAAAGAGGAACATGGTCCTTTTATACCTTGGACCTGTGTACACCTGCGAGGTGTAACCAGGTCCAAGTGACCATGGTCCTTTATGTATCAATCCGCCGCTTGGGCATGAGTCAGAAAGGTGAGTCAGAGAGGAGGGAGGGACGGTTGAGAGTTGTTTACCCCCCAGGCTATGGTTTTGGCGGGATCACGATTTACAGGGTGTTACAATGGAGTCCCCACCCTGTCACACTCACTCAGTTGAAATGGTTCTGTGTAAGGCAGCTAGGTTTGTTTGTGGAAGGTATAAATTTACAGATTGTGTCACTGAGATGCTGTCAGTGCTACAATGGCATAGTTTGGCACATCGCAGGGCTGAGTTAAATTTGAAATTGTTTGGGAAAATTACACGTGGTGATTGTCCTAAACCACAATCTAGTGATGTTCATAAAGCACAATACATGGGCAGGGCTGACCACTCTGGGAAAATTAGGGAGATTTTTTCTAGACAGATTCATATTATTGGTCTTTTTTCCTAGAGTTATAAGACAATGGAACTCTCTTCCCGAGGAAGTGGTGAATGGGGATAATTTTGTTTTGTGGGATTGAATTAACTGTTTTTTTATATATGTGCTTGACAATGTTTATTGTTGCATGTGGACTTTTATGTCCCTCTGCCATAGGCCTATTTAGCTGCTAGCAGAGTAGTTTTTGTAATTGTAATTGTAAAAGTAGAGAGTCGCAAACTCACAACCCTGTTTTAATGTGCACCCACACATAAGGGCAAGGTGGGGCAGTCACCCAGCTTTCCAAAGCCATTTTTAATGTTGTCCCAAAAAGCTTTAAAAGCACAAAGATTCAATAATTTTTAAAATTCGAAAAAATGGGTCTTTGGCTTTTTTCCAAAACCGGCCAAAAGCCGAAAATGCCGGGACATAAGTGGGAGAGCTGCTTGGTGTACCTGGGCGATATTATTGTTTTTGGGAGCACTTTCGAGCAGTTTCTCAAAAGATTATCCACTGTCCTTGGACTGCTACAAGGGGAGGAGCTGAAACTCCAGCCGAAGAAGTGTTTCTTCACATTGTTAGTGCAAGGGAGTTGCTCCCGACCCGGGTGTCGTGAGACATCTGAAGTTTTCTTTGACTGGCCAGCTACTACCATAGGTTCATCAATGACTTCGCTAATGTTGCAAGGCCACTGTACAATTTGACTAGGAAGGATGCATCCTTTGACTGGTTGGAGAAGTGTGGTCTAGCGTTCGAGCGATTAAAGGCATTTTTAACCAAAGTACCGGTGCTCACCATGTATGATCCACGTGGTGAGGTGTTAATTCACACCGATGCAAGTGGGTGCGGTCTAGGTGTCGTAGTATACAAAAGCTACCTGAGGACAAGGCTCCTCGGGTTCTGGCCTACGCTAGCCATCTTATGAAGGAACCGGAGACACGGTATTTTGTCACCTAGCAGTAATGCTTTGCGATAATGTTTGCCGTGGGTAAATTCCGACTTTACACCTTTAACTGGGACTTTGTGATCGGAATTGATCACTATGCACTCTGTCACTTGCAGACTGCCAAATGCAGTTGCAAGAGTACTGGTACAAGATTCAGTTCAAGAAGGGGAAACTTCATGAGGAGATGCTGACTGTTGGAGTCGGTTTCTGGTAAATGAAGTTGAAGATCCTTCTTTACCTGAATATGTCGAAGCAGACAGGGGTTAGGTAATTTACCGGATCTGTTCCGAGGTGGATTGGGTTATGGAGCAGGCCAATGACAATTGGTGCTCCAATGTGAAGCATGAGCTCTTCACCAATCCCAGCTCGAACTTAGGGTTCAAGTTTGTGATGGCAAACAAGTTGTATGCCATCAGATCCATCCAGGATTGCACGAGAACTGTGTTGGTAGTGCCGAGGTCGTGTCAAGCCTTCTGCTTGCAGAAGTTGCTCGATAGCTCCAAAGCTGGTCACATTGGAGTGTACAAGACCTATCAACGGTTACGTACCTGTTTCTACTGGTTAGGTATGAAACGTGACACTGTAGAGTAGGGTAAAGTGAAAAAGTAAAAAAAAATTTTTTTTCAAAAAATAAAAACCCAGTAGGAGCCAAAAGTTGCCTTTTACAGTACATAATACTGATGTAAAATATTACTTTCCAGGACATTATCTTCTGCCCTCTACTGGCCCATAAAATAAATGAGAAATAACAGAAAACTTCATAAACTTCGTATTATTTATTGATGAAATGGTTTTACACAAATACAATACTATGGACATTGGATATTGAAAATAATTAAGTAATGACTTCTTTACTCATCTGCAACCTTATACTGGGTCTTTGTCTTGATTCGATCCTTGCCCTGATGAACCCATCCCTAGTATCTACTCCCATAACTGATCTTGATGCCTCCGTGACTAGCTTCACACATCTCTCTATTGCCTGGGTGTGACAAGGAAACTGGGGTAATTCCACTTTAGGTCCTTCTGCATTGCTTAACAGCTGCCTGAGGTCTTTGTTTGTTAAACCAGCTAACACTGGTGGCAGTGTAATGTGACAGTTTTGCCAATTTATAATGTTGATGTAGTCAGTAGCAGCAAAGTTTAGCTTTGGAATATTAAACTGTCTCACTTCAGATGGCATTGCTGCCTCTCTTGCCTTTAGGTCAAGTATTTTTAGAGCAAATGTACTTTTAGGACAATCGGTTTAAGGGCAAGTGTCTCTAGGGCAAACAGTTTTATGGCAAATGTCTCTTTATTGCAAATGGCTGTGGGGCAAGGGCATTTAGGGCAAGTGTCCATTTAGAGCAAATGTTTCTTTAGGGCAAATAGTTTCAAGGCTTAGGACAAATGTCTATATACTGTATGCATAATTCATATTCAATCTTCATATTTTGCCCCGGGCAATGCCGGGTAACTCAGCTAGAGTATATAATCTCTACAGTAAATTGATGAAAAATGTTATGGCTTCGATGAAGATGATTAAATGAATTATTGTAAACCACGAGACGATAAGCATAGTAGTCCATGCATGAGACAGTCTTTCTAGAGCTTGCACCTGCCAGGAGAATTCCAAAACGATAACCATCCTCTTCATTTACAAACAGCAAAGGGTACTACTGTAGGGCATCATACGATCTATGGGTTTCACTGATATGCTTGACATTGTTATCTCTGCATTTTAAGACAATGTCCCTTTTGCCATGCTGCACACCACTCATGATTGCAGCAACCTCATTGCATTCTGGAGCATTAAAATGGCATTCATGCTCTTCAGATTGCTTCTTGTCCAATGCATGCTTGAAACATTTGAAGTAGCTGTTTGTTGAATATATCATTTCTTGCAACTTCAAGATTAGCTCAAATCTTGTTCTTTGGTTGTTTTTGCATCTACTCTGTGCTTGTTTCTGCAGATCTCCAACAATATAGAGCTGCAAGTATCGAGGCTCTTCATTTGGGAGTGGCTGAATGCATCCAATGGTACACCAGTCTTTGGACGTTAAAAGTTGGCATAAATCCTCCATCTGTGATTATACAGTGCGTTTCATATATATGTATATATACATATATATATGTATATATATATATATATATATATATATATATATATATATATATATATATATATATATACATACATATATATATATACATATACATATATATATATATGTGTATATATATATACATATAAATATATGTATATATATATATATATATATATATATATATATATTAGGGTGATTCAAAATTTTCAACTTTTTAATTTTTCAGAAGTCCACTCATTATTTGGTTCCTTTTAATGAAAAAAAAATTTATAATTTTTTTTTTAAAATCAAATAATTTTTAAACTATGCTACCGGACATTAAATATTTACGAAATTCAACGCATTAATACATAGTCTCCTTACAGCGCTTCTGAGTGAGAGGGTTTTATTAAAGGTGCTGTGATAATATAAACACTTGGAACTGCACATTTGACCACATATTGGACATCGCTGGAATATTGGTATTATATCATGATATGTATAAATGTGTGAATGCATTCAATGTATTACAATTTGATATAATTTATAATTAAATTATAAAGGCAGCATCAGTTAATATGGCTGCTGATTTGCTTGCTGTGAAAGCAAGTGTTTCAACAAGAAAAACGACTGAAGTATGGTTAATTGGTCAGCCATCTTCTTGCTTAAGTGCTGCTAAACTCCCATCCAAAAAAGAGACTATGGCACTGTTTTTCCACTACAAGCAGGGTATGAAGCAGACCACAAGAACTGCTTCTTTGTCTACAGCTGAAGATGTTTTAAAAATATGTGCAATGGCTCGCATTCCAGTGCAAACAAAGCAGAAACTTGCGAAGAAAATCGAAATATTGTATGATAAATGGGCAAAGTTAAAGAAAAACAAAGAGAACAAGACAAAACGCTCTGAAGGATTGATACGAAAAGAGTTAGAGTGGAAAGAAAGTTTGGAGTCACTTTTTGATATTGCCCATTCGAATGCTTTACAAATGATCTAGATTCAAGAAGATAAAGACTTCCTTTTGGCTCAGAGGGAAAAGGAACGCCGTGGCAAAATTGGAACCACAGACTGGGTGCTTGCCAAAAAAGAAGCTCATTCAATAAAAAGAAAGGAAGCTGTGCAGCAGAGAAAAGCAAAAGAAGCTGAGTCACAACAACAAAGAACAGAAGTCCTCCTTGCCTGTTCAGAATCTTCACAAACAGGAACAGAAGACCATTCTTCATCTGATTCTGAAACAGACTATGTACTACACAACACACCATCAACATCAGAAACAGTTCCAAAAAAAAGAAGATTAAATATCCTTAATGACAAGCTGGCTGCCAGTCTTGATGTAGCCAAAGTAAGTGATTGCAATGCAGCTCTTATGTTAACTCTCGTAATTGAGCATCTTGGACAAGATCCTTCTGTCTACAATGTCAGTTATTCTTCAATTCGCCGAGAACGAATAAAACGTCGCCAGAAAATTGCACAAGGTTTGAAGAAAGCCTTTAATCCACAATGCCCCGTAACTATTCATTGGGATGGGAAACTACTGGAAGACATCACTGGACATGAAATTGTAGACCGCCTTCCAATTCTAGTATCTGGGGAAGGAGTTGATCAACTACTAGGCATCCCAAAATTGAAATCTAGATCAGGTGAGGCAACAGCATCTGCAGTTTTTGATGCAGCAATAGAATGGGGAGTTGGCACCCAAGTCAAGTGCATGTGCTTTGACACAACATCAGCAAATACTGGATTAAGGAATGGTGCTTGTATCTTGTTTGAACAGAAGATGGAGAAAGACATGTTGTGGTTGGCCTGTCGACATCATGTCCTATAAATTGTGTTGGAATCTGTTGTTCTGCAGTCACTTGGCCCATCAACTGGCCCAGAGATTTTAATCTTCAAAAGATTCAAGAAATTCTGGCCCTCTATAAACCAGAACAACTATGAAACTTCTTTTTCTGATGCCATGGCCTTTAGTGGAACTCATCATAATTCAAATGAAGTTATTTCATTTGCTTTAGCACAACTGCAAGAGTTTCATCCACAAGATGATTATCAGGAGCTATTAGAATTGACTATAGTCTTCTTAGGAGGGACTCCTCGGCCTGGATTTTCATTCAAAACCCCTGCCAGAATTCATCGAGCCAGATGGATGTCAAAAGCCCTTATATGCACTAAAAATGTGGATGTTTAAAGGACAATTCAGACTGAAAAAGAAAGAAGAAAAAGGACTCCTTGACATTTGCATGTTTACTGTTAGAATATATGTCTCTGCCTGGTTTACTGCCACATCAGCCGCATCAGCACCTCGGCATGATCTTCAGCTTCTTAAAGACATAAAAAAGTACAAAGACACAAATGCATCTGTTTCTCAGATTGCCTTGAAAAAGCTACTTGGACATCTATGGTACTTATCAGAGGAACTTGTTGCCTTTGCTTTCTTTGATGATGCTGTTTCTTTGCATACAAAGACAATGATGGTTGCTGCTCTCAATAACTCAGGAGATGATCATGTAATGGAACGAGCCAGTGTGGATCCTGCAATGATTGATCAGAAAGAACTGGAAGATTTCGTTTCATCAAATACTCACAAGTTCTTTACAATAACAGGACTTTCTTCAACCTTTTTAGC